>APFE031700185.1:70237-108724 GCA_000404065.3 Pinus taeda | reverse complement strand
AATAGTGGTTGTCGGTACAAATGTGTATTGCGTACACACGGCTGGGATAGTTTCTATGATACTTTTGTCATGTAACACTAATATGCAGCTGCAGTCTCCATGGTCATAAACTGTTTTGGGAGAGACTTTAAAATCTTTTATACAGATTCCTTGGCCGACTACAAGTTTCTCCTCAGCAGTGGGAATGAGATTATGTGGCACATTGAGTGTGATTTCCATATTGCCTTTGCTATCCACTAGGTCAGCACGTAACAATTGGATGCCGTGTATTTGATCAACAATTGTCTTATAAATGACAAGAATGTCCTTGTGAAAGATTCTTCCCAGTTTGAGGCTTTTCAGATCCTGTATTGTAATTGGAGCGCATAAATCATGGCTGGAGCTTAGTTCAAATTTCTTTTCACGTTTTTGCCTGTAGAACAATATTAAAAAGAATCTGAATTACCATAATGCCTGTAGAACAATATTAAAAAGAATCTGAATTAGCATAATCTTTGTATTATGAAACTTGTAAGGAAAGATTTAAAGGTTATTTAGTTACTTTTTCTCAGTTTCCGAGATGCTGGAAGTTTCTGGTAGAGCGCAATATTCTGGAGCAGTCCCTGGAGCAGTAGTTTCTTCGTGTTGTCTTTTGATGGTAGTTACCTATACACATATGAGTACAAGCTATTAGGTTTATAAGAAAAATGTGTTCGATGTAATTCTAGATCTGTGCATAATACTATTCTTCGTGTTGTTACCTTGATTAGCTTGCGCAAAGTGTTGCAAGGTAGCTGCAAGACATAGACTTTCAGTTGGATATGAAGTTTAACAAATTGTAGAGAAACTTGTGTACCAGTGCTACATTGATTTTGCAGTGAGAAAAGCAAGAGTGCAAAAAGGTGGAAAACATAGCAAATTGTAGAGAAACTTGTATATCAATGGTAGACTGATTTTGCCGTGAGAAAGCCAAAAGTGCAAAAAAATTTGTTGTGGGTAAACCAAGAGTGCAAAAAGTGGGAAATATAGCAAATTGTACAGAAACTTGTATACCAATGCTACATTGATATTGTAGTGAGAAGGCCAAAAGTGCAAAAAAGTGGAAAACATAGGTTTTGTTTTATGGCATGTTTAACAGATTGCAGAGGAAAGGATCGTTAGAGCTGTAGTAGCGCATAGAGTATGCCATGATCAGACCAATATGCCCATGTTACATTTATTTCACACTGTTATATAGGAAAAGTTGTCCATATATGGTCTATTATTGTTTTCCGTTGCGGAGATAGTTTGCTTGTTATTTCTTGAAAGTTTTCCATTTCCATAAATTGTACAAAGTTTTTGCTGCGAGCTGTTTGTTGTTTGATGTCAATGTTGAGATCACCAATAACTAAAAAAACACAATTAGTATATGTAGTTTGCGATTTTGCTTCCTTTATTATTTGTATTATCGTGGATACTTGTTCAAATGGTGCTGCATAAATGTTCATTAAGCAAATCGGCTGCTGAAAGTACATGTCAATTAGGGTAAGCTCTATTTTGTTTTTGCAAAATGTCTTTATTGCCTTAATAGGTATTTTTTTGTTTATGCAAGTAAGAATTCCATGTGTCGAATGTGCAATGGCAAAATTGAATGATAAGAATTCTTTGTCTACTGGCGGAATGTAGAGATGAGTTTCTTGAAAACAAAGGATCATATTGTCCATTAAGTCATTGTGGTGAATCACGTCACTAAGGTGTGCACGTAGACTACGTGTATTTAGACTTGCAATTGACAAAAGATCCTTGTTGTCATATTTCTTCTCTGCGAATTCTAGTTTCCATGCAGCAATTGTTTCTAGCTGTGTCATTTCATTGATTATCTTGTTTTTGATATGGAAGTTTTGTTGTGTCAGTTTGTTAATCAAGTATAGTGACTCGATAGTTCTAACACGTGATAATGCATTGTAGACTAGACCATGTTTTGTGACACTAGTTGGGTCAAATGCAAGTTAATCTAATGTCAACCCTTGTGTTCGGTGTATTGTTCATGCACAGGCTAATTGGATTGGAAATTGTTTCCGAATTGTAATTTGTAATTTGTTATGAGACATTGCTAGCGATTTTGCAATTCGCAGGATTGGTGTCCAATTTGGCAATATATTTATGTTGTATAGTTGTTTGAATTTGTTTCTTTTTTGTTTGCTAATTTCTGTGTCTGAGAATTCTATCCAGACAATGTCAGGTCCGTTGTTATTAGATGAATAGGATTTGAAAATCCCTTCAGCACCATTAACCAATCCATCGCTTGTATTGCAATTTCCTGCATATAGTTCAACTAACATGTTTTGTTTAACTGTGATTGTTGATGGCAATGAGATTGCTTTATCAAAAGAAAAATAGCTCGATCCAGAAGTCTCATAGTTATCAATTACAAGTACCGTTATTTGTTCTCCCTCTGTTAGAGAAAGCATTTTTGCATTGTGATTATGGACATCTTTGTTTCGATAGAAAATGTATGGGAAAACTGGGCTTAAAGGTGCCATCCTATAACAGTTATTGTTTACATAAGCAATATCTTGATCTATTTGCATCTTTAATCTCATCCTGTTTAGTACATCGATGAACAATGGGTCTTTTTGGCGCATTGTTGTGTGCAATTGATAACATTTTATTTTCTCTGGCCAAAAGTCATATGGAATTGTGTTTTTGTGGATTTTTGGGTTTTCAAAGATTAGAGAATCTCTGACTGGGTTCGCCTAGTAAAGATCACCAAAGAATATGATGTCAACATTAGCAAAGTATGAAGTTGGTGTGTGTAAGATTTGTCAGAGTCGCTTGTCAATTTGATATGGTGTTGTTGCACCAACAAGCGATGCCTCATCTATGAGGAGTACACGCAATTGTTGGAAATGCTTCGATAATGTGTCTAATTTTTCATTGTTTAGCGACGGGAAATCTTCTTTGCTAAAGGGCAAATAGAATGCAGAATGCAATGTCACACCACCAGCATTAAAGGCAACTTTGCCCATGTGTGCAGTGATTATTCCTATTAGTTGTGATGGGTTATAAGGCAATGCCACATTGTGTATGCGTACTAAGGATTGGAAGTTTTCCTCAGCTGTGTGTGTCTTTCCTGTTCCTGCACCTCCTATTAATAACAAATAGATTAGTTCGTCTGGTCTGTACAATTTTCTTGTTATAACATCAGTCACTATGCTTGCTTGTTCTGTGTTTAATTGACGCATTAATTCATAGTACTCTACGTCTTCAAGTATATGTGGTTTTTTGACGATTTCATATGGCCTTGTAGATCGTAGAGCAAACTTCTTTGTATCTTGGAAATGTTCCAAGTCATTTTGGAAGTCATAGTTTTCGTATTTGTCATCTATTGATTTGTTAAAAGTTGTGGTTTTTGTTTCATTTGATCTCAAACTATCTATGTCAAATATTTGTTCAGTTTTTGTTTCTACTCTGTGCATTGCATCATCTATGTTACCCCATGTAGTTGTTGTAACAAATTTGAACTTTTGTTCATTTTTCTTGACTATTTCTTCGAATGCAAGATATTCAGATTGCCAACTTGTGTGATGTTGCTTAATTGCAATTTCACTTACTCGATAGGGGTAGTATAACATTAATTGCTCTCTACAGTGGTTTTCAATGTCCTTGTATTTGTTATAGCTAATAGATCGAATGACATATGGTCTACTTGATTTTCTATGTTTTTGTCCTTTCTTTGTATAACTAGATGCAAATTCCGCTAAGCATACAAGTTCAATAGCGGTAGGTCGTAGAACATAGTAGTCAATAATTGATGGGCACATTATGTCTTCTAAGTCATCTGCCTCCTTTTGCAGGTCCTTTTTCCTTTTAAGAACAAATGCACGATCATCCACAGGAGATGTGTTAATGAATACACACTTTCGTGAACTACAATTTAGTGGAAGTGATAACACAATATGCACTACTTGTTGTGCAGACATTTGTTGCAAGTTGACCAAAGCTTTCCCTAAAGAACTAATGGTCTTTAGGATATCAGATTTTTTTTTCACATGATCTTCGCGTATGTTTTTAAATGTCCTCGTCAGTGTTCTGTCTTCTTTCGTCATATACGAACTGCAATACATTGCAGCTGCATATGAGTCAAGTACAAATTGGGAATCAGTGTTTGCAATCCAAATTCCCGGAATGTGTTTTGCAAAGCTATTTGTCCAGGTGTCAACTGGTTTTCTTTGCAATAAGAGTGTTGTTCGATTTAGTGTACATTGGATGGCATGTATGTATTCATTGTGTACTAGTCCAAGGTTGGCCAAAAAGCTATCAAATGAATCATTTTCACTGTATCTTATGTTGTTTATTGTTTCAAAGATTAGCTTTGCATGTGTTTTTGTTCTATCACTATCGAATTCAAGAGGCTCAAGTATTTTTGTTGCTTTCATGGGTGGTATTGGGAAATTAAATCTGCAATTAGACTTTGCATGCTTCCTACAACTTTTTGTGTGACAATGGTGTTGTAGAGCTCTAAGTTCCTTTGCAAGTAGGAATGAATTAGTTGACAAGTAATTGTCAACGAATTGTTCGACTTCAATGTTTGCATTTTGACCATAGATTAGTGCAGATTTTATCCAAAGTAAACCATGTTCATGTTCACTTCCCCGATTTTGGAATTCAGTTACATAGAAGTGGTCATTGAGTTCTCCATAATACTTGTGATCATGAGATATCAATTGATGTAGTGCGTCCCTCCTAGATCTATAGTAACATACACAAGTAACAGGGTCGTTTCTTATTAACGAGCTAGGTTCATTTTCATCAAGTTCATTTGTCTTTGGCTTTCTAGTATTCTGTTTTATGTCTCTCAATGCATCCATTAAAGGATCCCAAAGATGCTCGGCACTGCTAAAGGAAACAAAGAAAGTGGGTGGCCCTAGTTGTCGAATCATTGCATAGAGTTTGTTCTGTATTTGCTGGTGGTAGTCAGGCGAGGTACGAATTGTTTTTAGATCCATGTACCCAATGTCAGAATTTAAAATACGATATAGGTTTGGTTTTGACTTTACATCTCTTGCAACTAGTTTTCTACCTTTCAATTGCCCTTTTCTAATTCTAATCCACATTGTATTCAAGACTTGATTTATGATAATGCGAGTTGCTTTATAAAACAAGTTTGTAGTATGATAAGCAAAATCGTGGTTTTTATGCAGCACTTCCCAGTGACAGATCTTTGATATGTAAAGTTTTTGGAGATCTCAACTGGGCATTTGTTGCCATAGAAAAGCGAGGGAAAACTCATTTCTTCTGAGTACTTATCTCTGAAGATTCCTAATGGCATGTATCCGCAAGTAGGTGCAATGTTAGTTTGTCTGTTAACAAGGTCATAGACAGTGTGTGCATCAATGAATCCATGCACCAATGTTTTTGTCGTTGGTTCATCGTTTCCTTGGTTATCGTCTTCGCTATCATCAATGTCACTTGAACTTTGATATGCCTCTTGGTTTTGTAGGAATGCCTCTTTCCAATTGTCATCTATGGTAGCGTTCTCGAGCTTGTAAAGCATTCTTTTGCATAATTGTTTTAATGCTTTCATCACTTTGTGAATGTTAACTCGACCAAATGCATATGCACTTTTGAATCTTAAACTCTTTTTGAGAACAACGACAACCGTGTCAGTGTCTTTTATAGTTCGGGGCAATGCAGATTGAATTCTAGAAATATTTGTGGGGACATTGATAACTCCTCCAGTTAAGCCTAGTTGCGGCTTCTTATGTCGATGGCCCATTTCTTTTATTTGCAAGAAGGGCAATCTTAATGCAACTAGTCTTTCTTCCAGTTCAGTGAGTTGTGTGAGTGTTCTAGTGGCATTGTTTCTTCTTATTTGTTCAGGAACTGCATATTTAGCAATTGTTCCATGTTCAATTGCTTTTTTGTAGTGTTTACAAATGTAGCCATCTTGAACATGAGATTTAACATCCTCGAAACTAGTTGATAGTTTCCTAATCTTATTTTGTCTTGTTTGATTTCCTTGCTGCAACAAGCAAATGTCTCTTTTGAAAAAGGTTCTTTCACATGATGAACAATTGAAAATAGGTGTGTCACTTATTTGTCTTTGATATATTTCATCAAACTTCGATAATTCTGTTAATTTGTTTGTTGATCTTGACTAAACCGATAGGCTAGATTTTCCTGATTTCCTTGATTGTGCTGAAAGCTCCTTTGATCTTGTTACAAATGGCTTGTAGTCCACGTGTTATATGACTATTTCTTGTTTCATTGTTGCTATGTTGAATGCGAGTCTTATCTTCTGTGTTTTCAATTTTTCCCGTATAATGCCTTTAAGCAAACGCAAAGATAAACGTTTCCTCTGTTTTCCTAATGGACAAGAATTTACAGTTTCTGTTTGCGCGTTGGGCCTAATATGTTTTTCCAAGTTTCTAAATGGTCGAAACCTCAATGTCTTGCTAACATGTTCTGTGTTTTCTAGAACTTTTGTATGTTTGCCTAATGGACGAGAAGTTACCATTTCTGTTTATGCATTGTTTCTAATATGTTTTTTCAAGTTTCTAAGTGATTGAAATCTCAGTGTCTCACTAACATTTGCTCTGTTTTCTAGAACTTTTGTCTGTTTGCCTAATGGACGAGAAGTTACCATTTATGTTTGCGCATTGGTTCTAATATGTTTTTCCAAGTTTCTCAGTGATCGGAATCTCAGTGTCCCACTGGCATCTTCTGTGTTCTCTAGAACTACTTCTTGTTTCATTGCAATTTTGTTATATTGAATGCCTATTTTTTTCCTTTGCGCATTTTTCCATGCAATGTCCTTAAGCACATGCAACGATAAACCTCTCTTGTGCTTGTTTAAATGACAAGATGGTTTTAATCTAGTTTGATCAAATTGACATTTTGTTTCAAATTGTATTTCAGTGTTGTTCTTTGGAGAATGCGATGAATGAAACATTACAACCTCCTCAGTATTTGATGCAGTTGCTAGATCAGATGTTCTAGCGTTGGCTAAAGATGTCTTTATTTCACTTGTATCTTCTTTACTTGGAAGAAGACATGTTTGCATGTTATCTTGTTTACTGCATAAGTTCATTTGTTCATATGAGTTGCTTGTTTCTTGTTGGAAGCTAGAATGCATCGTTGATTTCTTATGAATGAGAGGTTCGAAGTGCCCATTCAAAGGATCCTCGTCGTGGAATAATATGTCATAAGTATATGTTTTAAGACTCGAATTGAAGTGAAAATAAGGTCTCATCTATGTTTTGGACCAAACCCTAATTGGAATTTTCAGCCAATTTGAGAGCCAATGGATACAGAAAATATCTCCCCATAAACCTCTGGATCCTAGGGGTATATTTTTTGAGGCAGATCTAGCCATTTTGTCTAAATAGATTTCCCGGTTTGTGAATGTTATGCATTTCTTTAAGTGACTCTTCATGCAGTTCATGTTCGTAAGACAAAATTGCCTCTCTATCTTGTTTTTCAAGACAGTCTCTAAAATACTCTATTGTTCCTTTCCTTAGCTCTACTGATGTGTATTGAAAATCTAGCAAGAGTTCTAAACTATCAAATAAACAGTCTCCAATTAGATATGCGAAATTGTTCACACGAAATAAGTGATGCTTTTGCAAGAGTAACTGCAACTTGTGCTCCTCAGACATAGTAGACATGTTTCTAAGTGACTGAAATCTCAGTGTCTGACTAACATCTTCTTGTTGTTTCATTGTAATTTTGTTATAGTCAATGCCTATTTTTTGTCTTTTCAAATCCTTCGGAGCAATGTCCTTAAGCACATGCAAAGATACACTTCTGTTGTGCTTGTTTAAGTGACAAGATGGTTTTAATTTAGTTTCAACAGATTGAAATTTTGTTTCAGGTTGTGCTTTAGTATTGTTCTTTGAGGAATGCGCTGAATGAAACATTACAACATCTTGTTCATATGAGACATTGGTTTGTTGTTGGAAGGTACAATCAATTGTAGGCTGCCTACGAACCAAAGGTTCGAAGTGCCCATTCATAGGATCCTCGTCATGGAATAATATGTCGCGAGTATTTTCCATAAGACTTGAATTGAAGTGCAAATAAATCCTCATCTTTGTTTTGGACCAAACTCTAATTGAAATCTTCAGCCAATTTGAGAGCCAATGGATACAGAAAATATCTCCCCATAGACCTCTAGATCCTAAGGGCATATTGTTTGAGGCAGATCTAGCCATTTTGTCTAAATAGATTTCACGGTTGCTAATGTTATGCATTTCTTGAAGTGACACTTCATGCAGTTCATGTTCATAAATCAAAATTGCTTCTCCATCTTGTTTTTCTAGACAGCGTCTAAAATACTCTATTGTTCCTCTTCTTAGCTCTACTGATGTGTATCGGAAATCTAGCAAAATTTCTAAACTATCGAATAAACAGTCTCCAATTAGATATGAGAAATTGTCCACATGACATAAGTGATGCTTTTGCAAGACTAATTGCAATTTGTGTTCCTCAGACATAGGATACATGATGATGACTAAATGTTTGATGCAATATTATGTTTAGTCATGCAATGTAATCACTGGTCACAAAGCAAGTTGAACAATGCAAATGCATATAGAACAGAGAATCATTGTGTGTACCTTTGGAACTGCAAATGTCTACTGAACTGCTGAGACTGTTTATGTCGGATAAGATCCAATGCAGGGTTTTGATATCAGAGTTCAAAATGCCACTACCAAAGACCAAAAAGAACCTGTTGTACGTTAGGAATAGTTATTGTAATTGTATATCTTTCTACTCAGCATTCAAATACAGCGTAAAATTAATAAGTGAGATAAAACCAGTAAATTTAAGGCATCAAAACACCAATGAGGGGAATAAATTCAACCATTTCATAACAATGTATATAAGGGCATTTCTTTATTCCATCCATTCCAACTCAACTTCGCACAAAGTCAACAGTGATTGTAAATTGGAGGAAATAGCAGAACAGATAAGACTCATTCATTAGCACACCATTCAGCCTCTGACTGAATTTTGTTAAGAGAGAAAATTACCAAGATTACAGTTATCAATATGAAAGTTGAATCATAACATCCAAGACAAGATAATATCACAAATCATCCATATCTTCTCTTAATCCAAATATAATTATAAGATGGAGCATTCATTCACTGTTATAAAACGGCAGAATAGATTATATTAATCCACAACCACTATTAACGCGTTGGTAAATTTTTAATATAAAGACACCATGATCACAACCTTTTTTTATTAAAATGAAAGCTTGCTTATATTATTTAAATAAGTTTACAAATTGAGAAATGACAGGATTGTCAATTGTTTAACCTGTCAATATTCAAGTGGAGTACAACTTCCCAACCCTGGAAAAGAAAAAAACTACAACCATAACTAATCCAACCACTAGCTGGAAGAGCTCGACGACTGACTTTCAAACTCATATTGTCCAATTGTAGAATGAGACAAAACCACCAAGTTTGATGTAAATTTAATGACCACATTGCTAGCAGATAGTCAACTAGACTAATAGATGGTCGGCCAGCTTTAGATAAGGCATCCACCACCAACTAAAGCTATATTTTTATTTTGAAATGGCATGTCAATTAGGAGCCAACCTGAAGGAGAAGAGCTGACCTGTAAGAGGTGGCTTTAGTTCATAAAAAATTAATTTATATTTCAAAAAAACAATGTTTCGAGGCTGATTTTGAACAAAGGACTTTGGCCAGACCACCTCCTAGGGGCAGAAAGGAATTACTAAAGCCAAAAAAGAAAATAATTACTGTAATGAAGCAACTGGCATAAATCACTAGCATAGACGATTATGATAGTTGAATGGTCATGAGAAATAGTAGAATGATTCCATAAGATATATGTTCAAGAACCAAAAAAATAGAGATGAGTAGTGATACATATGATGAAAGGAAAATAGTCTTGAAAGTAATAAGTAGACTAAATATTGAAACCTTTAATTTGTAAGGAGCGTGGAAATTGTATCTAGGGCTATTCCCTCATACCAAGTAGACGTGTAAGCACCTCATAAATTATGAAGAAAATATATCTACATTGTATAATAATTTAGCAAGTAAAAGGAAGATCAGATTCTAAACATGAACATTTACTAAGGGGTACAATGGCTCCAAAACATGGGGAAGGGAACCCAATTAACTTGATATTTATGCTCATGTATGAGCAGAGCGTTCAAGGATTTTGTGAATTGAAAACTCACAATACTAGGTCCAGAATGTATCCTTGCATCCAAAGTGAGTTTGAGTGCAAGTTGACTTGAGATAACTCAAGCAAGTGGAACACCTACCTTCTGGGGGTGTATCCCTCTTGTATTGGTGAGAAATTGTGATTAATCTTACAGATTTCAAGCTTGGCAGATTTGATTTCCAGTAGCAGTGTTTCTCAAATCTACAACTCATTACATGGTGTATTTGATCCAAAATTCAGATATTTTGTTTCTCTACAACTAATCTATACTTCCACTGTATCTGTTTTGAAAAGGAGAAGTTTCGATTGGTAATTCATAAGAATTTTGTTTTCAGACAAATAATGAACACAGAGAACAATCAGAATTAACAGAAGAATCCTGCGCGAATAGAGATAAATAGTGATACATATGATGAAAGGAAAATAGTCTTGAATGTAATAAGTAAACTAAATATTGAATTGAAAATATATCTACATTGTATAATAATTTAGCAAGTAAAAGGAAGATCAGAGTCTAAACATGAACATTTGCTAAGGGGTACAATGGCTCCAAAACATGGGGAAAGGAACCCAGTTAACTTGAAATTTATGCTCATGTGTGAGCAGAGGGTTCAAGGATTTTGTGAATTGAAAACTCACAATACTAGGTCCAGAATGACTCACTAAATTGTCGGTCTATAATCACCCTGAGATTGAGAACATCAAATGTAATTCGTTAAGAAAAACAAAAGAAATTGTGTGAAGAGCAAATGAGATAGTTGTAAACAACTGTGAAAACTCTTAACCCGGTCTTGCTGGTTTGACACTTGTACTTTAAATTTTGGTCAATGTTGTAAATTTTATCACAATTTCATTATATCAGCACTTTATGGGATTTTAAGCAATTTATGGGTGTATAGAAGGAAAATAGTCTTGAATGTAATAAGTAAACTAAATATTGAATTGAAAATATATCTACATTGTATAATAATTTAGCAAGTAAAAGGAAGATCATAGTCTAAACATGAACATTTACTAAGGGGTACAATGGCTCCAAAACATGGGGAAAGGAACCCAGTTAACTTGAAATTTATGCTCATGTGTGAGCATAGGGTTCAAGGATTTTGTGAATTGGAAACTCACAATACTAGGTCCAGAATGACTCACTAAATTGTCAGTCTATAATCACCCTGAGATTGAGAACATCAAATGTAATTCGTTAAGAAAAACAAAAGAAATTGTGTGAAGAGAAAATGAGATAGTTGTAAACAATTGTGAAAACTCTTAACCCGGTCTTGCTGGTTTGACACTTGTACTTTAAATTTTGGTCAATGTTGTAAATTTTATCACAATTTCATTATATCAGCACTTTATGGGACTTTAAGCAATTTATGGGTGTATAGGGATATATAGGCAAAGAATACTTTGAAACATTTACTAAGGGGTACAATGGCTCCAAAACATGGGGAAAGGAACCCAGTTAACTTGAAATTTAGGCTCATATGTGAGCAGAGGGTTCAAGGATTTTGTGAATTGAAAACTCACAACACTAGGTCCAAAATGACTCACTAAATTGTCAGTCTATAATCACCCTGAGATTGAGAACATCAAATGTAATTGGTTAAGAAAAACAAAAGAGATGAAATAGAATTTTGATTTGTTGAAATTACTATGATATCTAAAGGATTTGAGATAGGGATAGAAGTAAATGCGTGCTAAATTTTATGACAATTTAGTGGAACTCCAAGAAATTGTGTGAAGGCCACCTATGTTACAAAATGGCATCACAAGGGTTACCAATCTAGAGGTATCCTTACATCGAAAGTGAGTGAGTTTGAGTGCAAGTTGACTTGAGAGAACTCGAGCAACTTGTGACGAATCTAGAGGTATCCTTGCATCCAAAGTGAGTTTGGGTGCAAGATGACTTGAGAGAACTCAAGCAAGTGGAACACCTACCTTCTGGGGGTGTATCCCTCTTGTATTGGTGAGAAATTGTGATTAACCTTACAGATTTCAAGCTTGGCAGATTTGATTTTCAGCAGCAGTGTTTCTCAAATCTACAGCTCATTACATGGTGTATTTGATCCAAAATTCAGATATTTTGTTTCTAGACTCATATTGTCCAATTGTAGAATGAGACAAAACAACCATGTTTGCTGTAAATTTAATGACCACATTGCTAGCAGATAGTCAACTAGACTAATAGATGGTCGGCCAGCTTTAGATAAGGCATCCACCACCAACTAAATCTATATTTGTATTTTGAAATGGCATGTCAATTAGGAGCCAACCTGAAGGAGGAGAGCTGACCTGTAAGAGGTGGCTTTAGTTCATAAAAAATTAATTTGTCTTTCAAAAAAACAATGTTTCGAGGCTAATTTTGAACAAAGGACTTTGGCCAGACCACCTCCTAGGGGCAGAAAGGAATTACTAAAGCTGTAATGAAGCAACTTGCATAAATCACTAGCATAGACGATTATGATAGTTGAATGGTCATGAGCAATAGTAGAATGATTCCATAAGATATATGTTCAAGAACCAAAAAAATAGAGATAAGTAGTGATACATATGATGAAAGGAAAATAGTCTTGAAAGTAATAAGTAAACTAGATATTGAAACCTTTAATTTGTAAGGAGCGTGGAAATTGTATCTAGGGCTATTCCCTCATACCAAGTAGACGTGTAAGCACCTCATAAATTATGAAGAAAATATATCTACATTGTATAATAATTTAGCAAGTAAAAGGAAGATCAGAGTCTAAACATGAATATTTACTAAGGGGTACAATGGATCCAAAACATGGGGAAAGGAACGCAGTTAACTTGAAATTTATGCTCATGTGTGAGCAGAGGGTTCAAGGATTTTGTGAATTGAAAACTCACAATACTAGGTCCAGAATGACTCACTAAATCATCGGTCTATAATCACCCCGAGATTGAGAACATCAAATGTAATTGGTTAAGAAAAACAAAAGAGATGAAATAGAATTTTAATTTGTTGAAATGACCATGATATCTAAAGGATTTGAGATAGGGATAGAAGTAAATGCGTGCTAAATTTTATGACAATTTAGTGGAACTCCAAGAAATTGTGTAAAGAGCAAATGAGATAGTTGTAAAGTACTGTGAAAACGCTTAACCTGGTCTTGCTAGTTTGACACTTGTACTTTAAATTTTGGTCAATGTTGTAAATTTGAAAGGGGCGAATTAAGGATCTATATATGTTTTTTTGAGGTAACCTGCAACAAGTAGGCCGAATGATTAGAAATGAACAAATAAATGAGTAGTATAATGGAGGATGACAAAAGTGACAATAAAAACAAAAGGGAGGTTGATAGCACACTACTAGTTAACGTTATCAGGATAAGTGCATCAAACATGACTTCAAGAGACGCAAATAGGTGTATATAGCAGGGCTGCTAATGAGATTGGGCAAACTGTCTTGAGTCAACCTCGACTCAAGCAGTTTAGACTTGCGAAGATTCATATATGTGCTCCGGGGGAAACCCAGTAATCAATACGGTTCAATTTTAGGGTGGAAACACAGTAATGAATACCGTTAAATTTTAGGGTCTGCAGGATATCCCTTTAATTTAACAAATTTATCCCTTTAGTATAAGAAATGGAAAAAACTAACATTAGAACTGTGAATATTGGAATTTATCTCTTTAATTTATAAAATGGAAAAGATAAAACTGTTATTGAATTTATAATAAAAAATTATTAGTATATTGAAACCAAAACAATGCTTATTTAACAAAATGCAGATGAAATCAAGCTAACAGAAACCTAGACTTTCAATGCTCAAGCCCAAAAATGGAGGAAAAGTATCCTGGATTAGGTGGGCTAGGTGTATATAGAAGGGCTGCTAATCTTGCCTTTTGGGGTGGGAAGGGGCCAAAGTTGCTTTCATGGAACATATATTTTGCTACCACAGGAGAAGATTCATATATGTGCTCCGGCGGAAACCCGGTAATCAATACGGTTCAATTTTAGGGTGGAAACACAGTGATGAATACCGTTAAATTTTAGGGTCTGAAGGATATCCCTTTAATTTAACAAATTTATCCCTTTAGTATAAGAAATGGAAAAAAATAACATTAGAACTATGAATATTGGAATTTATCTCTTTAATTTATAAAATGGAAAAGGTAAAACTTTTATTGAATTTCTAATAAAAAATAAGACGACGACGATAAAGCTGTCATTGAATATTCTAACAATCAAAGGAGGAGGAGTTGATAGAGAAGGTGACTACTATATGACAAATAACTTTGTAATTGCAATGCAATTACAAGTCACAATGCAAGTTGAACAATGCAAATGCATATAGAACAAAGAACCATTGTGTGTACCTTTGAGACTGGAAATGTCCATTGAACTGCTCAAACTGTTTATGTCGGATAAGAGCCAATGCAGAGTTTTGATATCAGAGTTCAAAATACCACTGCCAAAGACCAATAAGAACCTAATGTACATTAGAACCAGTCACTGTAAATGTATATCATTCCACTGACCAGTCAAACAGAGCTTAAAATTAATAAGTGAAATGAACAAATACAACTTAGTTTTAAAACGAAATGGAAAAGCAAATTTATTTTACACACGCCATCATTTCACTGCCATAAGCTTGCCAGAGATTAGACAGGAATTGATGAAACAACAATTAGGTGAACAATTTGAAGGATATATACACAAAAATGTGGGCCTCAAAGAACTGCGATTGTCTATGTTTATAGGCCAAATTTGAAATACTGAAATCGAAATAGAACCACCCGGCAAAACAAGCCGTCGAAGGGCTTCCTATTTGATTCCTACAATGCCAATGAAATGCAAAATAGAAAATGCAAAACAGAAAATGCAGTTTTTTGATAAACCCTAGTAACAATAAAGCTAAAACCTCCTCGTGGGCGTGAGACAGGCAGAGATCGCGCGTAAAGCACTGATTTCTGAGAGATAACCATTGGGGTTATATACGCGATTATTGCTAGCTAGTTTGGTCAATTAGATTGGGATCGTGGTTGAAAAGTTTGTCAAGAGATGGGACGAAATGGTTGAAAAGGACGAAAAGAACAGGGAGACAAGGACGGGAGGGGCGGGTAGATAAGAGGTAAACTACAACATAATATCAAAACAATGCAGTAACATAAACAGTACCTGGGACGAAATGGTTGAAAAGGATGGAAAGAACAGGGAGACAAGGACGGGAGGGGCGGGTAGATAGGAGGTAAACTACAACATAATATCAAAACAATGCAGTAACATAAACAGTACCTGAGAGCTGAAGCAAAAACAAAAGCGGAAGCGAGTTAACCACCAAATCAGTTGTAACTTTATTATATAACAAGAAAAGTTACAATATAACAAGAAAAGTAACTTACACGTAGCGGACGCTGCATGCATAATGTAGAATGGAATGAATAACACGTACATATCATCTGACTTACTTAACCTCCATCAAATCAGCCTTGCATAACCCCCATCAAATCAGCCTCACACTAGCCTACCTTAAGGTGATGGCCCAACAGATGTCATAGCTCACTGAACAGATGTCACCCCATGCCACCTTAGCTGCTGGCATAAATTCGATGCCCTGCTGTTTAACCCTCTCCATGACATTCTCCATGCAAATGCACCTGCTACTTCTCCCTGAAATTTATCTGCTGTCTCCACAGCCCCATTGTCTGCAGAAAATACTATTTTCTGTAGTTGCCAGATTACGTTAGAGATAGGAGGTGCTTATACGGATCCAGAGCTACCAGCATCATATTGAGATCCCTTGCCATTAGTTTGACCGCGTAGCAGAACCGGTCCTAAACCCTGAATAATTACTATTTGCTTTGCTCACATCGTATTCGTGGGCTTAATAGTGAAGCTAGGAAACTACGGGCAGTGAAAGTTTGATCAGCAGCATCTGAGCCAGGTGCATAGTGCCCGAGGTTGCCCCTTCTGTAGGGGGCCGGGAATACCTTCTCCATTTTGTTACAGGATTGTAGGTATAGGGCATGACTGTCCAATCAACCTGTGAATCCGGCTGGCAGTTCCACGATCAAAGCTAAAGATGACCCCTCTAAGCTAATAAAGAACCATCCTTCCATGCCATGCAACTAAAAGTGCTTGGCTAATGGACCATCCCATCCAGAATCCTCCATCTATCCTTCCATCCCATGAGAATCCAGCCAGTGGGTCAAAGCGAAGATGGTGGCATTCGATCCTCTGCCTGACCTGAGTCCAGGTCCATTGGGTCAGGGAGGTTGAGCCTTTAACCCGAAGCCTAGAGCTAATAGCTCACCAAGTAAGGCCACCCGCTTCTCCCTTCTAATCCTTTCATGTGTGATGGCCCTTCCTTTATCCTTTTTGAATATACCCTGGATCATTAGTCTTGGCTGATCTAAGCGAGAATCCAAATGCTTGCGGGCTTTTCTTTTACTGCCTCTCCTATTACATGAAAAAAAGGTGCGAAGCCACCTAAGTTTAAGCCCTCTGTATACCGCTTCCCGAAAGTAGTTCCCTTACCATCTCAGGTTGTAGGGGCGGTCAGGATACAGAGAAAGCATTTAAGTACCAACTATAATGGCTTCCAATGAGTCTTTACAGACAACAGCTGCTATGGCACCAGTAACGATCGAGCGCAAGGTTAACCCCAATCTCAATGATGAACTCCCAAAACCTTGTATGCATTCCTGTGCTTCATTATTTTGATGATAAATACCTTTGGCTTCATTATCCGTGCAGTTTTTTTTTGGAGAGAGCAGTAGTTCACAGTTCAACCGAGCGATACCCTTAATAAGTTTAGTCTTAGAATCCAAATGCTTGTGGGCTTTTCTTTTGCTGCCTCTCCTATTACATGAAAAAAAGGTGCAAAGCCGCATAAGTTTAAGCCCTTTGTATACCGCTTCCTGAAAACAGTGCCCTTACCATCTCAAGTTGTAGGGGCGGTCAGGATCGATAGCTCACAGAGAAAGCATTTAAGTACCAACTATAATGGCTTCCAATGAGTCTTTACAAACAACAGCTGCTATGGCACCAGTAACGATCGAGCGCAGGGTTAACCCCAATCTCGATGACGAACTCCCAAAACCTTGTATGCATTCATGTGCTTCATTATTTCGATGATAAATACCTTTGGCTTCATTATCCGTGCAGTTTTTTGGAGAGAGCAGCAGTTCACGGTTCAACCGAGAAAAACCATCCGATCGCAACCGGGAACAATTCAACCGACCAAACCAAGAGAATGCTAACTAAGCCCTTCTGATCACAACCGGGAACAGTTCAATCGACCAAACCGAGAGAACACTAAATAAGCCCTTTAGGTGTGAGCTGATCGACACCTATACCACAGATCTGTCGATTACCAAGATTGACACATATACGACATAACATGTGTCTCCTGGTTAACAAAAATACACTTAGAACCTACGCCATAACATTTCCTCTTAACATTTCTTTAACATTAAATGTTGGGAACTAATGCTAACGCAAAGATAGCATTACTTCATGCAGGCGATAGTGTTTTAATCAATTGCACTTGCCTGAACTCCTTTCCTAACTTTTGAGATTGTATACCTCGATTTGAGGCCAAATAAGACGAAGACTTATTTCATTGGTTAAAAGCACGTGAAACTGTAATTAAAATTTTAAAAAATGCATTGGTGATTGTGTCATGCCAAAATACTTTGGGTTAAGTTAAAATGTGCTTATGGATTAGCGTGGATTACCGTGTCAAACTAATGCAGTGACTGATAATCAATTACTATAGTCCCTGCCAGCCCTGAAGGGGCAGGGACTAATAAGAAATAAGTTTCAATTTTTTACTAAAAAATAGGAAACAAAAAATAAAAATTCAAATTATTATATGGGATTGCCTTATCATAATGACTTTTATAAATTGTTTAAAAAGTATACATAAATTAGTTGTTTAATTGTATAAATAACAACATAGAGAAAATAATATAATTTTGATGCTAATGATAGCTATTTTGAATGTTTAATTTTATTTGTCCTTATTTTTGAAAATTTAATATTATTATTTTAATTTAAATAATAATGATTTCTTTATATTTCTAAAATAAAAATAAGTTATATATATATATATATATATAACTCACGTTTTACCCTTAATTCAATATATCTTCTCATTTCTTTTTAATACTAACTTATTTCATTAGTAAACCCTAGATTGTTTCGATATTTTATTCTTTTATTCTTTACCATTGAAAAAAATATAATGAAATTTTTTATATTCAGAAAATATAACAAGATTTTTATATTCTTTCCCTTTAAAGGAAACATGAGAGTAGAGGAGAGATTTTGTAACAGCCCTCGTAAATATTCCATGTAACAAAAGTTAATAAAGGCAAAATAATAACCATGGTTGATGGAACATGTATTCCAAAATGAATGTTAGGAAAAAACATAGTGATGGGAATCATTGGTGATTGATTAATGGCTAAGGAAATGGAAAAGGCTTTGGAAAGGAAAAGTGGCATTTTGGCACATATATTTATGAAAATAATGGAAATTAGGAGAAAAGGGAGGTGAAAGGTCACAAGTTGCATGTGAGGAAGAAAATGAATGAAAATAATGGAAAATGAAGAAAATAGAGGCCTCATTAATAAAAAGGCTTCTGAGGATCAATTCGTAGAGTTTTGTCAGTTCAGTTTTGGAGCTCTCTCTCTATTATCCCTCTCTCATACTCTTGGGCATTTAGTTTATTGGAGCACTCTTGGAGAGTGGAATACTTGGAGTTTTGGAGCAAGAAGGCAAAGGAAGAGAAGGAAATCACAAGAGGACATCGGGATCAACAACTATAATTGGCTTTTCATGCAGGTACCGAGTTGCATGCATGTTTTCCTCACTATTTTTGGCATGCATGACATATGCATATGGTTTATTAGTCATGATATGTCATTGGCATGGAGGATTGCCTTGATTGAAAGTGGACTTTCATAGCCTTTCCATTTCCTTAATAACCATGGTATCCTAGTTTCATTTCCTTGTTTTTATGGTTGGTTCTCATGTTTCCCTTAGGTTGGGTTGAGTTACTAGTTTCTAGCAGCCCTGGTGGACAAACGCTCTGGAATCCCTGTAACATCTTGAGTTGAGTTACTAGTCCAAGAAGCCTTGGTTGGAAAACCGCTCTAGAAGCCCTTGGTGGGTTGAGTTACTAGTCCTAAAATCCATAGTTGGACAAACGCTCTGGAATCTCGTAGAAAGTTGTGGGTTGAGTTACTAGTCCTAGAAGCCTTGGTTGGAACAAACACTGTGGAGCCCTAGAAGGCTTGGGTAGAGACCAATCTGGTGATGGTTTGTCATGTCCAGCCGTGAGGTAGAATCACTATTTGATGGGTTGAGGTGGTTTTGCCTTTGGAAGCCCTTGCTGGTTTTAATTGATGTGTTTTATGAGATCCCACATCCATGCTTCAAATATGGAATGAGGGTGACTCGATGAAAAGATATTTGGCTTAGCCATGTCTATGGTCGGGTGGTTCGTGGAAGTCCTAAACCTAGTTGGCCTTTACATCATTAACATGAGGTTATTTCTTCTTGTTATTTCATGAGTATTATACTTGTCTAAATCTGGATTATATGGTTGTTGTTTCCTTGGTATTTATGTTATTATTATGTTGGTTATCAACATGTAATATGACAATGGCTATGTATGGCTCTCATCATCTTTTGACTTGTGAATAAATGAACATTGTATCTATGGCCTAATAGATGAAATTGCAGCTGATGTGTTGAGGCATCAATGATTCCGAGGGATTCTCAAATAAATATGAGACCCCTATGCTCAGATATGTTGTTTAAACTTGTAGATTACAATTTGTGACATGTTTGACGAAATGCATGTCATAGCTAGTAGGATCCAGTATAGACCTTGTCAATGTTTTTGCAAATTTATCATTGTTCTGTTGTATAAATTCATTTCTAAACATGTCATTGAGTTCTAGGCAGTGACCTAGGCTCTGGGCTTAAAATAGTGGCACAAATCCTAGAGTTGTGGGCATAGGTCTGAGGAGAAAAATCCCCAAGCGCATGCATACCCATGTTGTGGGAGCGTCTAGAGCTTCTTGGACACATGGTTGTCCATATCAAGGGAGCATTTGGGGGCTTAATGGTGTAAACACTTAGTGGGACCCAAGATTTGGTTACCTAAGTGGTTGGGATAGCTCCTGGGAGTTATTTTCCTGATGTGGAAGATCTGTATAGTGTGTTTCTATCAGTTCCACTTTCTTAACTGACACATAGGGAGTTGAATCATATCATAGTAACTTCTCATCACATATTTACCCTGGATGGTTGGTTACTTGGGTAGCTGTGGGAGGAGGGTGTTACAAAGTGGTATCAGGGCATGGTTCACCCCTCGGACTGGATGGGTCGTGTGTTGGTCATGCATTCATGTTGATTGCATATGTGTTTCATGTGTTGTAAGACCATGTACTTGTTGCATTTGTATGGTATGGGCTATGGTTACAGTGAGGTCATCCTGGGAAGTTGATGGTATTTTTGTGGAGTGTGTCGTCATGAGTGTGTGGTTGATTATGAATTTCTTATGCGCGTTATTATTCACATGTAATCAAGTGTACAATGATGTGGTGGTTATTTTCATGCATGAGGTCGTGGTATGTGTAGTTAATATGGTCATGAATTGATTACTGGACTCTAGCTAGAATGATGGTTATATAGTTATATGATTATGTGTTATATTTGTATATGTTGTCATGATTATGTGTTATATTTGTATATGTTGTCATGATTATGTTATACATTATTATGTTAATTTGGTGATCCTGCAGATGAGGTATCCTCCCCGAATTATGCTAAGGTATGTTGGATTATTGTGATTTGGTTCAACTAACATGATATACCTTGCAGGAAGAACATCAAACATGACTAGCAAGAAGGTAGACTACAGTTCCTAAGACTCTGACAGATGAGCATCATGGTGTTGGGAACTCTTCTGATTTGGCAGACACAATGAGAATCTTGAAGGCATAAATAACGATTTGTAAGGTAGACAATGATAGAATCATACAGGCATAGGAGAAACAAGCATGGGTAAATGCAATGATACTTTAGAGTTTCTCAGAATTGCAATGACATAGACCCCTTCAAATCAGACATGAGCAGGAGGGAAAATTGATGGGGCATATGGCAGTAAGTCTCATGGTGAGTACAAGTTGGATGAAGAGGACACAATCAAAAATGGAAGGTCTTTAGATACTTTGGATAAGAGAGATGATGGACACAAGTACTATTCTAGTTCTGGTTCTATCAGGCATCATGATCGGCAACATTATTATCCTTACAAAAGGAGTGACAAAGGATATTTTCTGGTGAGTTTAAGAAGGAAAAGCTGCCTACATTTGATGGAGAGATGGAAAAATCACAGGATGCAAAGGCATGGTTGCTTGGTATGAGGAAGTTTTTTAGGTTGCATGATTACTCAGAGAACATGAAAGCCAGAATAGCTATATTCAGTCTCAAAGGTAAAGAAAATATTTGGTGGAAAGATGTGTAAAATTCCAGAGGTATTAATGAGGAGGACTTGACTTAGAATGTGTTTGAGAGACTATTCAAGAAGAAGTACCTATCAGAGAGATACTTTGATGATAGGGAAAATTAATTTTATGAGCTAAAGATAGGATCGATGACAAATGAGGAGTACACTAGTAAGTTCTTGGAGCTACTAAGCTATGTTCCTTACCTCAAGCAAGAGAAGGCCAAGATTCAGAGATTCACTAGTGGGTTACCGATTTCATTCAAAGATATGATTGAGTTCAATGAACCTAGATCATTGGAGGAGGCCATTTGAAAGCTAAATCATTTCTATGAGCAATGGAAGCACATATCTGAGACTAAGCCGGATTGGAAAGGTAATGCAAAGAACAAAGGAAAATGGGACAAGAAGCGAGAAAGACCTAAGGGTAAAAGTATTAAAGAGAATGCATCGCCATCTAAGAAGTTCAATGCATCTGACAGAGGATAGGGACTTCGATCTGAGGAGCAGAATAAGGATCTCATGCGGTGTTGGACTTGTCGAGGAGAGCATCATACGAGAGATTGTCCACAGTATCAAGGTGGTAGACCACAGATCTACAGTGCTCAGAAGGCATAGACAATGAGAGATGTTGGACAGAGTATTCCTAGGATCTATGATGCACTGGATAACAGATAGGCAGACCATCAAGCATCTATCATTGAGATGGATAGTAAGATTTGGATCAAGTTGTTTCTATTTTGATTGAACCTGGATATAATTATAGTTATGTCAATCCTGACCTGGTGGATAAGTGTGGTTTTAATAAAGAAGTGCATGCAGAGTCTTGGTTAGTGCAATTGGCTACAAGTGCAAAGCAGTGAGTTCATCATTGAGTAAGAGCTTGTGCATTTGATTCAATGGTATGTCTACCTCAACACGTTTGAATGTATTAGCGGTGGGATCATACAATATGTTGTTGGCCATGGATTGGGTGTATCTTCATAGAACCAAGGTGGATTTTTATGGAAAATCCATTAAGTGCTTGGATGATAATGGGGAACAAAGAGTCTTGCAAGGTAAGAAGAAAGCAGCATCAGTTAGAATGGTGATAGTTATGTCGGCCAAGTGTTGTCGCAGGAAAGGGTGTGTGTTATTTATAGTTAATTTTTAGTGACAAATGTAAGGAAGTTGAGGATGTAGATGTTTTGAGAAGGTACCTAGTTCTATAGCAGTTTCAAGATCTATTTCCTGCAGAGATTTCAGAGTTTCCACCTCACAGGGAAGTACACTTTTCTATTGAGTTGGTGCTAGGGGAAACTCTGACATCAAAGGCATATTTTAGGATGAGTACACCTGAGTTGGTATATTTGAAGCTTCGGTTGAAGGAAATGTTGGACAAGGGATACATTAGGCCAAGTGTATCACCATGGGGCGCACTAGTACTATTTGTGAAAAACAAGGATGGTACTCTCAGGTTGTGCATTGAATATAGGTAGTTGAACAAGGTGACCATCAAGAACAAGTATCTGTTACCGAGGATTGATGACTATTTCAATTAGTTGAAGGGAGAAATAGTGTTCTCGAAGATTGATCTGAGATTCAAATATCATCAGGTATGCATTAAAGAAGAGGACATCTACAAGACAACTTTCTGGACCAGGTATGAGCATTATGAGTTTGTTGTAGTTCCATTTGGTTTAACTAATGCTCCAACTACATTTATGTGCTTGATGAATAGTGTGGTGCATTCGTATTTGGACAAGTTTGTTATTGTGTACATTGGTGATATATTGGTATATTCAAAAAATGAAGAAGAGCATGTCGAGCATTTAGTAGCAGTATTGAGATTGTTGAGAGAGAATCAGTTGTATGCTAATATCAGCAAGTGTAGTTTCTTTCAGACTTATGTACATAAGAGGTTTGAATGGAAAGAGGAGTGTGTGGCCAGTTTTGAGTAGCTTAAATAGTTGTTGACACATGCACCAGTGTTAAGGATTGATGTTCCGAACAAAGAGTTTGTAGTATGTACAGATGCTTGCAATAGAGGACTTGGTGGAGTCCTTATGCAACATGGACAGGTGGCGTGTTATGAGTTGTTGAAGCTAAATGAGTACAAGTAGAACTACCCAACACATGATCTTGAGTTGGCAGTTATCATACATGCATTGAAGATGTGGAGGCATTATCTTCTTGGCAAGAAGTGTGTATTGATGAGTGATCACAGTGGGTTGTGATATCTATTTGACCAACCGAATCTGAATGGCAAGCAGGTTCGGTGGTTGGCTAGAATCAGTGAGCTCAATTTTGAGATAAGGTATATCAAAGGTAAGGAAAACAGGGTGGCATATGCTCTTAACAAGTGAATACAGGTAAATCACATAGCAGATATGAGCTCCTATGAGACAAATTTACAGGATAAGATCTTGCAGGAAGGTCAGTAGGATGTTAGGTATGTGGAGATTTACAGCAGAGTACAGGTATAGGTACAGGTGGTGGTACAGGTATAAGTAGTGGTACGTGTAGTGGTATAGGTATAGGTACAGATGCACGTGCATAGGATGTTGACTATCATATCAGGACAGATGAATTGATTAGATTTAGGGACAAGATATATGTACCAGATAATAGTGAGCTCAAGAAGGTGATCTTGAGGGAGTTTCATGCGAAACCATATTCAAGACACCCAGGTTATTAGAAGATGCTGAAAGCAGTGAAGTAATTATATTATTGGTCGAATTTGAAGAGAGACGTAGAAGAATTTGTGGTTAGGTGTTTAGATTGTCAGAAGGTGAAAGCAGAGTGTAAGCATCTAGGTGGACTACTATAGTTGATTTTGATTCCAGAGTGGAAATGGGAGGCCATTTCCATGGAATTTATCACAGGTTTTCTGAGGACAGTGAGACAACATGATTCCATCATGGTATTAGTGGACAGGTTGACAAAGGTAGCGCACTTCATTCCATTGAAGTTTACATTCTTAGCGAGTGATGTAGCACAGGTCTTCATTAGGGACATGGTCATATTGCATGGAGTTCAGAAGAAGATTGTGCCAGAAAGGGATGCGAAATTCACTTCCAAGTTTTGGAAGGAGTTATTTGCAGGCTTGGGCACAAAGTTGGTCTTCAATATAGTTTATCATCCATAGATAGATGGATAGACAGAGAGGGTCAACAGCATATTGGAGGGCATGTTGAGGATGTATGTGTTGCATCAAAAACAAAAGTGGGAAGAGTACCTTCCACTAGTAGAGTTCGTTTATAACAATGGGAATCAAGAATCCTTGAGGATGAGTTTGTTTAAGGCATTGTATGGGTGTAGTTGCAATACCCCCACTAGTTGGAGTGATCCATTTAATAGGGTATTGATTGGACCAGACATGTTGGTAGACATGGAGTAGGAAATGAAGATAATCAAGAAGAATTTGGAAGTAGCACATGATAGGTAGAAGAGCTATGCAGATCAAAATAGGTTTTTCAAGGAGTTCTAGGTTGGGGAACAGGTGTACTTACACATCAAGCTGTAGAAGGGCTCCTTATGGATTGGATCATGTGTCAAGATGGCACCCCAATTTTGTGGACCTTTCAGGAATATTGAGAAGATTGGGCCAGTAGCCTATCAACTTGCACTACCTCCAACAGTGAAAGTCCATGAGCTTTTACATGTGTCATTACTTAAGAAGTATGCTAAAGATGTTGATCATGTGATTGACTGGTATGTATTGCGGGTGGAGCCAAAAGAAGAATTCCAGCTGGAACTGCAGTGTATTTTGCAGAAAAAGATGCTCATGCATGCTCTAGAACCGAGAAATCAAGCAAGTTAAAGTGCAATGGAAACACTTTGGGCCCGATGAAGCTACATGGGAGATGAAGTATCAAATGCAGGCTATGTGTCCTTCCTTATTCATTAGTTGAGTGGATCTTTTGGCATATGTTTTTGGTACATGTTTTGGTGATGTTTGGTATATGTATATATGAATGTGGATGTAAATACCACCATGAGCTATGTTATAAAGCTCCAATACGTGGTATGGGTGTCATGTCATTATGATGTTATACTTGTTATGTTTTCATGTTGGTTTGCTTCTCAGTAGGATGATCATTGTAAATATTGCAACGAGATAAGTTATAAATCTCCATGGACAATATGTTTTTCTTACAACAACCTAGTTGGTTGTAGGTTTTGTTGAACACTGAGGACGGTGTTCCCCCAAAGGGACGGTTCTGTAACATCCCTGGTGAAAATTCCATGTAATAAAAGTTAATAAAGGAAAAATAATAGCCATGGTTGCTGGGACACGTATTCCAAGTTGAACATTGGGCAAAAGCATAGTGATGGGGATTACAGTGATTGATTAATGGCTAAGGAAATTAGCAAAGGTAATGGCAAAAGCTTTGGAAAGGAAAATTGGCATTTTGGCACATTTATTTATGAAAATAATAGAAATTAAGAGAAAATGGAGGTGAAAGGTCACAGGCTACATGTGATTAGGAAAATGAAGGAAAATAATGGAAAATAAAGAAAATATAGGCCTCACTAATAAAAAGCCTTCTAGGGATCAATTCACTGACTTTTGTCAGTTCAGTTTGGAGCTCTCTCTCTCTTCCCTCTCTCTCATACTCTTGGACACTTAGAGTTTTCTTGGAGCACTCTTTGAGAGTGTGGCATACTTGGATTTTTGGAGCAATAAGGAAAATAAAGAGCAGGAAAGCACAAGAGAACATCAGGATCAACAACTACAATGATTTTTTCTTTCTAGTACTAAGTTGCATGTATGTTGCCCTCACTAGTTTTGGCATACATGGCATATGCATGTGGTTTATTGGTCATGATTTGTTGTTGGCATGGAGGATTGCATGGATCGACAATGTATTTTCCTAGACTTGCCATTTCCTAGATAGCCATGGTTTTGTGGGTTCATTTCCTTGTTTTTCTAGTTGGTTCTCATGCTTCCTTTAGCTTGGATTGAGTTACTAGTTCTTGGAAGCCCTAGTTGGAAAAATGCTCTGGAATACCTGTAACAGCTTGGGTTGAGTTACTAGTCCTAGAAGCCTTAGTGGGACAAACGCTTTGAAAGCCCTTGGTGTGTTGAGTTACTAGTCCTGGAAGCTTGGTTGGACAAACACTCTAGAAGCCCAGTGAAAGTTTTGGGTTGAGTTACTACTCCTGGAAGCCTTGGTTGGAAAAAATACTCTAGAGCCTTAGAAGTTTTGGATAGAGATCAATATGGTGATGGTTTGTGATGTTTGACCATGAGGTGGAATTACTGTTTGATGGGTTCAGGTGGTTTGGTCTCTGGAAAACCTTAATGGTTTTGATTGATGTGTTTTATGAGATCCCACATTCATGCTTGGAATATGGCATGGGGGTGACTAGCTGAAGAGAGATTTGGCTCAGCCATGTCTATGTTTGGGTGGTTCGTGGAAGTCCAGAACATAGTTGGCCTTTACATCATTAATATGAGGTTACTTCTCCTTATTATTTCATGAGTTTTATACAGTCTATATGTGGATTATATGGTTGTTGTTTCCTTGGTATTTCTATTTTTATTATTTTGGTTATGAACATGTAATATGGCAGTGGCTATGTATGGTTCTCATCATGTTTTTACTTGTAAATGAATGAACAATGTATCTATGACCTAATAGATGAAATTGAAGCTAATCTGTTGAGGCATCAATGCTTCTTAACGATTCTTACATAAGTATGAGACCTCTATACTCATATATGTTGTTTAAACCTGTAGATTACATATTTGTGACATGTTTGATGAAATTCCTGTCATGGCTTGCAGTGGTCCATTCTAGACCTTGTCAATGTTTTTGCAAATGTATCATTGTTCTATTTTATAAATTCATTTCCAAACATGTCATTGAGTTATGGGTAGTGACCTGGACTCTAGGCCTGAAAAAGTGGCACAAATCTTGGAGTCACAGGCACAGGTCTGAGGAGAAAATTCCCTAGACACATCCATACCCATGTTGTGGGAGCGTCTAGAGTCTCTTGGATGCATGATTTTCCATATCAATGGAGCATCCAGGGGTTTAATCTTCTAAAACACAATGGGACCCATAATTTGGTTACCTGAGTGGTTGGGATGGCTCCTGGGAGTTCTATTGTTGATGTGGAAGCTTTGTATGGTGTGTTTTCGTTGGTTCCACTTCCTTAACTGAAAGTCGAGACATATGGATTCAAATCATATCATAGTAAATTTCCATCACATGTTTACCCCAATTGGCCAGTTACTTGGGTAGATGTGGGAGGAGGGTGTTACATATTTCCCACTGGACATCAATTTCATCACAACAAGGAAACGATTGAGCAACGACAGTGATTTCACACTTCTTCCTGATAAAAGGTAACATTCAAAACCTATCTACAAAGATGAAAGTATAAAATAAAAGAAAAATAATCATCTTTATTCAACGTCGAAGAAATGTATTTCACATTTGTTAATTTTAGGTACGTTCTATGCTTAGAGCAATTTATTTTAATTTTCACAATTATCTCAATATATTTTCCATATTAGCAATCACATCAACATTAAAGTAAACTACAGATAGAACATAAACATAAATCGTAGAAGACAAGCCAAGACAAGAGGACACAAGATGTGGTGCTAGCCAAGGACAAACCCCAATGTGGGGAAACCCTTGTTCAAGTCTTCTTATATGTTCTTCAATAGTTCAGCAGAGAGAGAGAGATAGTATGTTTACAACAAAATTCAACACTTTGACTTATCTAGATAAGAACATAGATCATCTCTAAGAAGATGATGCTTCAACTAATTCTCCAAGGTGACTCCTTCACCTATCGTTGTGCTTCATTTCGCCATCATGTTGCACCTCACCATGCTGCACTATGATGTACCCATCATCACTATGCTACATCTCATCATGATTCAATAATCATGACTATACCCATCACTGTATTGCATTATGTGCCATTGTTGCACCATGTTGCCATACTGACCTTTGTGTTGGCTGCATCTTGCTTGCTTGTTGTCCCTAGCTTGCTTGTTGTCCCTAGCATGTTTGTTTTCCCTAGCATGCTTGTTGTTGCATGCTAGTTGTCCCTTGCATGCTAGTTGTAACATTGCATGCTTGGTGTATTTGCTACTAAGTACCATACAATTGTCCCAATGTTATTTAGTTGTTCCTTGCATGATGCTTTCCTTTGGAGACAGATGCTCTGGCTATTCCAGCAATTCCAGCAGTTCTGACTGTTCCGAGTAATTTTGGTAGTTCCCAGTAGTTCCGGCAATTCCAGCAGTTCTGGCAGTTCCAACAATTCTAGTTGTTCCCGGTAATTCCGACAATTCTGGCAGTCCTGGAAATTCTAGATGTTCCTGTCAGTTCCGACTTCTACCCTCTGCATCAACTTTCCCGCTTGTTTCGGCAGTTCCAACTATTCCCACAAGTTCTGGCTTTTCCCGGAAGTTCCGACAGTTCCAGGTAGTTCCAGCTTTTGCCCTCTGCATCAGCTTTCTCATCAGTTCCAGCTCTTCCGGCAATTCCGGCTATTCCCGACAGTTTCGACCTGTCCTAGAAGTTCTTGCAGTTCCCAACAATTCCAACAGTTTCGGCTATTCCTAGCAGTTTCGACAGTTTTGGAAGTTCCAGCAATTCCTGATAGTTTCGGCAATTCTAGCTATTCCCAATAGTTCCGACTTTTCCGGACAGTTCCGGCAATTCTCGGCAATTCCGGCTTTTGCCCTCTAGATTAGGGCAGCGCTATCCCTTAGGATCTCTCCTCCTACTAAAACCCAAAGACAAGTAGAGAGAAAGAGATCCCAAGTGTGTTGAAATGACTTGAAGTCCACCTCTATTTATACTAAAACATTAAGCACAAGTGGAGTTTATTTGGTTGTTGGCCGACCTTGACGAATTGTCCCATAACACAAATAAATTCATATCTCTATGAATACTTATCAGAATCGGATGATCTTTAGATCAATCCTACACCTCTAGATGAGAGGGATCTAAGAAAAATATCAGCTTCCATTAATAAGATGACCCACATGGAGTTTGGCCCTATTTGCCAATTTTAACACTCCCTCTCAACTAGGGAGAACTCCATCCGCTAATCCATATGTCCGACTGTACTATCTTTGCCACCAGTGCCCTGCACTGCTCTACTTTGCTCTGCTTTGCTGAACCATGAAGAAGAAGAATTGATCGAGAATGTCTCATACCATTCTCTACTGACCTGAAGTCAATTTCATGTAAAGAGAGTGTGTCACATCACTCTTACTGGCCTAAAGTTAGTTTTATTGATCCGAGATCAAATATCACAAGGGAGTGTCTCAAACCACTCATACTGATCCGAGATCAATGGGGGTCATCCTAGCATAGGGAGTACGATAGATACATCGATGCGTCCATCGATAGTACTACTATGGTCCCTAACCCCATTTCCCTGCTCATTGATCAAATGAGAGGTACTTCCCATCAGTCCCAGACTGCATGGGTAGGATGCCTTGAAAGGAAAACTAATCATCCTATCCACAGGAGAACGAATCATCCTGCTCCACAGTCACCATGGGAGAACTAATCATCCCAGCCCACAAGAGAACTAATCATCATGTTTCACAGTTGCCACGGGAGAAGTAATCATCCCAACCCATAAGAGAACTAATCATCCTGGCCCACAAGAGAACTAATCATCTTGTTCCACAGTTGCCACGGGAGAACTAATCGTCCCAGCCCACAGTAGAACTAATCATCTTGTTCCACAGTTGCCACAGGAGAACTAATCATTTTGGCCCACAGGAGAACTAATCATCACGTTCCACAGTCACCATGGGGTATCACAGGGGAAGGTTGAACCTGTCATCTTGTACATAGCGCACCACTAGGGGAAGGTGAGTCACCCTCTTGTCATATGTTAGTCTAGTAAGTACCCCAAGCCCCCTAGAGCTCCCAGAGCTCAATGCATGCAACATGCAGGACCCTTATAAGAAGGTTTCTCAACAACTCCAAGTCATTTGGGAAAGTCACACATTTGACCTCTCCCCGGGGCTTTGACAAAATGTATGTGACTTGTACATCAGTCTCAATGTGATGGAGCCTCCTCGCTCATCGACTTACCATATCCCAAATAAGGCAGTATCTAATGTCTATCTGCTAGAGCAATCATCGAATACGAGATTCCTCAATAATCAAATTCCCCCCTCTAGTTGTCACAAAGAATCACAATGGTATTCATCATGTGTACAAACAACTCACTTAAGAGCTTCTGCAACCATGTAGCTTCAGAAGAGATCATACTCGTAGCTATGTATTCAATCCCGGCGGTGCTTATAGCAACTGACTTCTGTTTCCTACTCATCCATGATATCGAAGCAGAATCCAAAGAGAACCAACACTGAGAAGTTCTCTAGTGATCCTCCACAATGCCTGCCCAGTCATCATTCGAATAATCATGAAGTTTCATATTTCCGACAGTGTATCTCAATCCATGAGAGATTGTGCCCCGAAGATATCTCAGAAGATTCTTGGCACCAATCTAGTGAAGCTCAATGAAATATGAGCTCACCATGCTAACTACAAAACTTATGTATGGATAGAAGTTCACCAAGAACATCCATGTAAATAAGTTTATGAAACTTAGAGGCATTTCCCAAATCTTATCCAACATCACTACCATATAACTTCTGAAATTTAAGATCTTCGAGGTAGTCACAGGCTTGCAATTTATCATTCCACATCCGAAATCCAACTCCTTCTTACTTTTGCAAATTAGAGGGTCTGCACCTGTCAGAAATAGATCATCCTCATAAGGTGTCGATATGAAAGGTCTATCATCCACAACCTTCGAGTAATGGTTTGGAACGGTTTCACTCCTAGTGAATCTCAGCTTCATCAGACAACTATCAATCCTCTCATACTATGCTTTCTTCCACCTGTATACATGAGATTCCCAATCATGAATCTCAAACTCCTTCGGTTGTTCCAAATCTGTGGACCTACTGCATGAGGGGAATGACCCCTTTATAAGATTTTCCTTTGGTACATCTCAGACATGTACCTTCATCCTCTTCTTGAATTCAGGCATCCCTATCACCATCTAACTCAAATTGGGTAGGGCCCCATAGGTAGACCTCCTGTGTTATAGATGCGATATGTCAATTGACATGATCCCCAATGGACCATCCTGCAACTCGATACAAATTTCCAACCCTGAACCCATGAGAAAAAGAATCTTTGAAAATTATATTTTTTAACACGTACCTTTCCATCGATGAATGCCACCCTAAAACCTTTGACTTCCATTTCCGAGATGGACACCAGGTTCTTCTTGTGATAAAAGAGATTCTTGTAAATGAATAGAGTTACCCTCATTCAATTGAGGGGTAATATTCCCTACACCGTTTCCAAGGTAGGTGGCATTGACTTCAAGTATAATCCCATGGTTGTTTCCGTCTCTACCAAATTTGAGAGAGCACCCTTCTATCCGATGAGATGCCTTGAAAAACTACGATAAGTAAGGTAGATTCCCAAGTAATCTGAAGGAGAGGGCCAATACAAGATAATGCTTCTTTATCTTATCAGAAGCAACATTTCATTCTTCATACTTGGGGTTCCTTTCTTTCTCTGAAGAGTTGATTGTTTCCTTGATGACTTGCATTACCTGTCATTCCTCTGATCATTTAAGATGTCCTTGGAGTGATTGTTATCATCATCAAGTGATGTGTCCCTATCTCAAACACTCCTTCGCATAATGGCCAAACTTATTACAACCAAGTTATCTGCTCTTCCTTCCACCCTTAGATCCGGACTTCCCATTGAAGTGATCTTTAGGTAGGCCATTAGAAACTTATGTTGTGCCATTCTGATAATATTCTCTGCTTCGAATTCACCCTTGGTGAATTTGAAGAGGGATGAGGAATCCATTGATCCTTTTTTCCTTTCCCAACTATCTTCAGTGATTGCTCTCACTCTTGGGCATTGCCTTCACCTTAGCTCTGATACCATGTTAATTTTAGGTATGTTCTATGCTTAGAGAAATTTATTTCAATTTTCATAGTTAGCTCAATATATTTTCCATATTAGAAATCACGTCAGCGTTAAAGTAAACTGCAGATAGAACATAAACATAAATTGCAGAAAAAAAGCCAAGACAAGAGGACACAAGATGTGGCGCTAGCCAGGGACAAACCCCAATGTGGGGAAACCCTTGTTCAATTCTTCTTATATGTTCTTCAATAGTTCAACAGAGAGAGAGAGAGATAGTACGTTCACAACAGAAGTCAACACTTTGAATTATCTAGTTAAGAGCATAGATCATCTCTAAGAAGATGATAAATGAGATCAGTTGAAGACATGATGCTTCAACTTATTCTCCAAGGTGACTCCTTCACCTATCGTTGTGCTACATTTTGTCATCATGTTGCACCTCATTGTGCTGCACCATGCTACACCCATCATCACTATGCTGCATCTCATTATGCCTCATTAATCATGACTGTACCCATCACTGTACTGCATTATGTGCCATCGTTGCACCATGTTGCCACGCTGACCTATGTGTTGGCTACATCTTTCTTGCTTGTTGTCCCTAACTTTCTTGTTGTGCCTAGCATGCTTGTTGTCCTTAGCATGCTTGTTGTCCTTAGCATACTTGCTGTTGCATGCTAGTTGTCCCTTGCATGCTAGCTGTAACATTGCATGCTTGGTGTATTTGTTGTTAAGTACCATACAACTGTCCCAATGTTAATTAGTTGTCCCTTGCATGCTGCTCTCCTTTGGAGACAGATGCTCTAGCTATTCGGGCAGTTCCAGTAGTTCCAACTGTTCCCGATAGTTCTGGCAGTTCCCAACAATTTCGGCAGTTCCGATAATTCTGACAATTCCAGTTATTCTCAACAATGCCGACAATTCCATATGTTCCCAGTAGTTCCAGCTTTTTCCCTCTGCGTCATCTTTCCCACCTATTCGACAGTTCCGGTAGTTCCGACAGATCCGGCTATTCCGGCGATTCCACGCAGTTCCAGCAGTTCCGACTTTTCCCGGTAGTTCCAGTAGTTCGCAGCAATTCCGACTTTTGCCCTCTACGTCAGCTTTCTCGGTTGTTCCGACAGTTCTGGCTATTCCCGACAGTTCCAACTTTTCCCGACAGTTTCGGCTATTCCCGACAGTTCCAGCAATTCCGACAATTCCAATTTTTCCCAGCAGTTACGGCAGTTCTGGCAATGCCAGCTATTCTCAGAAGTTCGGACTTTTCTCGGCAATTCCAGCTTTTGCCTTTTGGATTAGGGCAGCGTTATCCCTTAAGATCTCTCCTCCTACTAAAACCCAAAGACAGGTAGAGAGGAAGAGATCCCAAGTGTGTTGAAATGACTTGAATTCCACCTCTATTTATACTAAAATGTTGAGCACAATTGGGGTTTATTTGGTTGTTGGCCGACCTTAACGAATTGTCCCATAAACAAATAAACTCATATCTCCATGAATACTTATTGGAATCAGATGATCTTTAGATCAATCCTACACCTCTCGATGAGAGGGATCTACGAAAAATATCAGCTTCCATTAATAATATGACCCACATGGAGTTTGACCCTAGTTGCCAATTTTAACAACATTGAGGTGACACATGAGAAAAGGAAACATGGTTAAGCACATCTCCTATAAAAAACAAACATATAGAAAACCTAAAGTTGAAAAGTTAATTAGTCATTCAAGCTGAAGATGACATTGTAGTGTAACTAACGAGAACGATCGAGTCAGATCCGTCCACAAAACACCAACACCGCCACAGTCACTTCTATTTTGCCAAACTTTTCTATGTTCATTGAAGTTTTATCTAACGAACGTTGATGTCAAATTTTTGGATGAAATTGATGTGTCTAATTTTATTACAAATTCTAAGGATATTTAAAAATTAAATAAATTGGAGTCAGGATGTTTACGACCACCAATCCGCTTAGTCAATGCAAAACACATGCACAAAATCCACTAGATCCTACAATTAGATAATGAGAAAATGCACCAAAATCATGTTATTAAAGTAGGCGACGAGTAAACTTACAATAGTTTTGGGTTCTCCTTTTCTGGGTTGGTCAATCTATTAAGGTTCTGATCATGATCAATCCAATAAGGCCCTGGCCAACCCTTTTAATTAATTGGCTTTTATATCATACCCTAGATGTTGAAATAGGAACGGAACCCTCCACAACTCATCACAACCCCCCAATAAGAACCCCGTATTCATTAAAAAAAATCCTCAGGATGCCGAAAGGTAACATGAATGACCACAATCACTACAATAATCAAAAGCCCAATCAAGAATGCCATAGTGGCATGCGTCAACATAAGTGCCACGAATGTCACAATTCTTAATACCCCAATAACCACCCCCTCATTCAGGGTCCGATCGAATAACACCATGGGCTTGTCTCTAAAGAAATAAAGGAAACCCCATGCTACGAACAGGATGATGAGTACTAATAAGGAGATCAAATGCCACAACAGACACAAAAAAACAATGTCCGAGATAATCAAGGCATAATTGACTCGAAAATAACCCAGATTTCTCTTAATGCAAGCGAAAGCATTTGCAAATGAATTGGGCTTTCCAAATGCAGAGCGCGAGATGTGATCCCTCCATGGCCGGTGTTGGGCATAGATTGCCTCCCCAGTTTTCCTAGCATGTTCGAAGTAGCCCATATGTCGTGACATTGTGGGTATTGTTACATAGTGCATTGAATCGCTTGAGTACCCCCTCTTCATTATTAAATGAATCTAGTTCTTCACTGGATTCGATTGCACACTTGTCTTTTCATTTAACTTATTTTTTAAATCTAACTCTTCACACTCCCATCATGTGCAATCATCATATAAAAAAATAAAAATCAACATAAGCTCATCCAACCAAGATTGAAATAAAAATACCTATCGACAAAATATTTGATTTTATCTAAATATATTATATCTCAATATAAATAAATTAGAATTTTATTTATAAATAAATAAAACTAATGTGGTTCATCATCAAGACAAAAGAGACAGATTCTAATGCGTTAAATAGATCATCATGTTTGAAATTCATTAATTTTTTAAATATCCCCATGGAAAAATATAATCTAGAGAATTTGATCATTCTCTTGTTTCCCTCAAATAAGCATAGTTATATCATGAGAGAAAAGGGTAGCATCAATTCTAATGGCAACCGCTTTGCAATATAATCATCTAGAGAATTTGATCATTTTCTTGTTTTCCTCAAATAAGCATAGTTACATCATGAGGAAAAAGGGTAATCCGTCACATCAATTCTAATGGCAACCGCTTTGCCTTAGTTAATCCTCGCTCCACATTCATATTTTGAATTTAAAAAATATTTCAATTAACTTTTTTAATATTTGATTTATCTAAATAAATGATATCTCAAAACAAGTAGATTGGAATGGTATTTCAAAATAAATAAATTGATAGTTCAATAAAATAAAGTGTTTTGAAATTCATTACCTTTTCAAATGTCCCGACCAAGAACAATATAATCGGCTAGAAATTTTGATCATATTCTTGTTTTAGAAAATTTGATCATATTCTTGTTTTCCAAAAGGCAGGGTTACATAATGAAGGGAAACTGAATCCTTCACATCAATTATAATGGCAACAGCTTTGCACTAGTTAATCCTCTCTGCACGTCCATATTGATAGTAGAAGAATGGCAGCAGCACTTCACTTTTGAAAACTTATTTTCCAGGGCTAAAACAAGAGAGCTTACTTTCTATCTCTAAAACATGAGAGAGGAGTTCATCTAACCTTTCACTAAGGCCTTCTATTTGTTTGGACAGGCAAGAATAGCCTTGATCTTGAAATCCATGTCGAGAATCCACTGTCCCGTCATCATTTCTATTGATATTTCCATTGTCCAATACTGATGCGTCCCTTGCAGAATTCCTCTGAATCTTGAAAACTTCTTGCTCATCAAGTGTCTCACTTAGCTTCGACTTCAAGTCATCTGGCAATGGCATAACTTCAGCTGTGAGCTTTTCAAGTTGAATCTGTTCAATATAAGAGTGAGGTACAAAAGTACCATCCAGTCCCAATTTACTGGCAACCTCTGCAACTCGAGCCCTGTCTTTACCTTGCACCTGCATATACTGCCTCTGCAATTGTTCAAGTTTATCAATTTTCACAATTACTTCATCACCCAAAAACATGTGGCTTTTTCTCTTCAACATGGCTGTTATTGTGTACCCTAGAGCCATCAAGCCTCCAAGCAGACGAACACTAACCTCAAATGCAATATTTGGAGATATGATAAATGGATTATCAGCAACCCATTCCTCAAACATAAGACTGTACTTTCCATCCCTATTCCTCATCCGCAAGTAGGACTGACAAGTCTCTGGATCTTCCCCAGGGGGCAATAGATAAATGTCATAACTTTCTTCAGTTCTCTCTGTATGATCTCTGCACAATACTTCTTTAATTTGGTCTACTGTGGCAATACGGCTAGACTTTAAACTGTAAGTCGGTGTTTGAAATCCAGAGAAAGGGTTAAATTTGTTCACAATTTTAATATGGGCAGCCTGCAAATCAGGCTCAATGTAGGCCTTATACATAGGATAAACTGTCTCTGATATTTGATAAATGATGTCCGCCGGTGCCTGACCAGACCGATTTATATCCCTCAAAACCCTCTTGACAAGATCAAAGTGAACTCCTCCAGTGACAGACACCCGGAGATCCAAGAAAGGGCGTAACCGTTCGCTCAAAGCATAGATACCCTCAATGATCACAATCCTAGATGATGCAATGTCAATATCCCTGTACCCAGTGCGTTTGCTGAGTTTAAAATCATAGACAGGAACCTTAACAGATTTTCCAGCCTTTAAATCATGAATATTTTGAAGCAGAGTATCATAGTCTGTTAACCTGGGATCATCATAATTTCCGTCGATTACTCGGCTGGAATCGTTGTAATTATCCATGGAAATAGAGATGATGTTCGGCATGAAATTCAAAACCCTCTCAGAGAAGACCGTTTTCCCTGCACCAGAAGGCCCGGCCAATCCCACCAATATAACCCCCCCATTCCTCTGTGTCAGGAGTTGGCATGCCCTGATAAAAATATAGAAACCCTTCTCAAACGACAGACTATCAGGAATCATCGCAATTTCGTATCTGTCGCAGTCCTTCCTCTTCACAAGCTCAACCTGGTTCTTCAAGAGGCCTCCGCCCTTCCTATGGCTGGAACGAACTGAAATATGCGGGGAAGAATCCATCGCCATTATAGAGACGATGTCAAATAATATACTAAATGGTGTATATGGCAGGGGTGAGATTTGGAAAAGAGAATAGGATCAGTGGAAAATGGAAAATTTATCAGACTCAACGAACCTCGGCACCGATTATGAGGGTTTTCCCTTTCTTAACCCTGTCACTCACGAATCCCGATGCGATTGAAAGAGCGAATTATGATTCCTTACGGGAATTCGATCACTGGACGGGTCGGAGTCCCTGTTTCGTTCACAGTTTTCGCAGTGAATTGGGGCGCAATTTTCGATCAGTTATCTAATGGCGGAACTGTAAATAGATGGGAATAAATAAGTTTAATTAGCGAAGAAGCTTCTGTTAACGTAACTTATTACGTTTGCCTTATTTTAAGCCATCGTCCTTGATTTATTTTCCCCATCTTTAAAAACAGCGGTTCCTGGGTTATGTTACAGTGAAGATGGCTTACGATGACTGAGAAACTAACAGTGGTTTATACACATCTGTTATTATATGTGTATATTTTATATTTTCAGAAGAAAAATTATATTAATTGAAAACTTTATATCTAATATGTATATAACTAAGGTTAAAGTTTACGATTCATATTTTTTTAGGTCAAAACTA
>APFE031700185.1:38114-69551 GCA_000404065.3 Pinus taeda | reverse complement strand
TAGTATTAAAATACAAAGTTAATACAAGTATAATGTTGTTTTCATTTAGTTGATTGCAAGTTAAATTTATTTAAATCTAGATTTATTAAATATAGAGATGAATATTATTTTTTAATGCCATTTTTATATATAGAGATGAATATTATTTCTATATAATATATCGACTCTATATTAAATAATTAAAATCATTCCTTTAGAAAGTGACTCCTTATAGTATATCAATTTTTGTATTAAATAATTAAAAATCACACCTTTAAACATTTTTTATACTAAATAATTAAAAATCATACTTTAAAAAAGTGATTCTTTATATATTTGATAAATCTAAGTTCAAAAAATTCAAAATAAATTTAGGTTAATTTATTTTTTAATATGTTTTCATATGAATGTGTATATAAACTTTATAAACTTTTTCCTAAATCATGTGTGGTATGTAATTATTTATTTTTATTTAATTTTTTTTATGGAATTATATTGTTTTAAATGATTAGTATTATGAAGAGGTTAATAAAGATAAAATAATCTTAAAATAAATGTCGTGAGTTATAGTATTTTGGGCATGTGGTATTGTCAAGTCATAGTATTGGCCCATGGTGTTATCACTCACTGCTAAATATGTTTTCAGCTGCGAAAAGAGTGCAAAGAAGGCAATGAATTTTGAAGCCATTTCCCAAGCCACATAAGCTCTCAAAGCTTAATGAGACCCTCTCCATTGCATAGTACTCGTGATAAGCTTTCCAACAATATATGGAAGTCCAAAAATGGACTCCTAGAAGATTATTCAATAATTAAGACATCAAAATGCAAGACAACATCCTGCGATCAGGGTTCGGCTCTAGAGCACGCATAATCTAGCCGTCGTTGCTCCTACAGAGCTCTCCAAGAAGCCCCCTCTTGCTGAGACCACGTAGCAAGAGTGGGATAGCTATGTGTGGTGAGACTATTCATAAAAAACTTGAGTCCAACCAGTATGGATGTCGAAGGGGGGCCCCCTCCCCTCCCTCTAGAGATTGTTGCCTTCAAACGATTGGTAGCCTCCTGTGGCAAGAGGAAAGCAAACTCGAACCACCAGAAATTTGTTAAGAAAGCCGAAGCCATCCCTTCGGTAGAATTACCTGCGGAACACCTCTGCTGGACTGCGCTGAACCTGGCAAAACGAGGGCTCATTAGACAATTCATGGGCCTCTGGCCCTCTCCCAAAGCTATTGATGGATGGATCCAGCAAAACTGGAGGCCCCTTGTCTCTGAAGGAATACGAAGCCACATGGTAGGCAGAGGTTATTATGTTTTTGTTTTCGAATCAGTAGAAGATCAAGATCTCATCTTCCAAAACGATCCATACTTAATGGGCCCCCAAGGGCTCTATCTGAATAAATGGACACCAGACTTTAATCCTTCCCTGGATACTCCTTTAGCTGTCCCTGTTTGGGTAAGGTTACCCCATCTTCCTCTTCGTTGTTGGTACTCGAAATCTATGGAAACAATCGGGAACAAATTAGGAAAATAAATTGATGGGGCTAAAAGGAGAGAACAATATTCGTGCGCCACAATATGTGTTGAAGTCGATCTAGAGATAGGATTGCCTGAGGTAATCAAGTTGACCATAACTGGCTGGTGTCACATCCAGGAACTAGATTATGAACAACTCCCCTTCAAGTGCCGACACTGTCATGGCTATGGTCATTTTTCTCGAAACTGCAAGAAGAAAACTGAGGAAGAAACTGAAAAAGAAAAGGGCAAACAGTGGACACAAGCTAGAAAAACAGGCACAACCAAACAAACCAATAGAGTGAAAAGGAAAGGAGGGAATCTAGAGACCGGAGGACCCTCTACTGGGAAGAGTTTAACCGAATATCAAGCCGTAGCAAATGCCACCATCTCAACAAATCCTTATGCTGCTCTAAACCCTCTCGAAGACCAACCAGAACTTGAAGAAGGAGAGGTGCAACAGAATATGGAACAGATAGCAGACACAAAAATAAACACAAGATCTCAGGAACAAACTGCAGAAGCCATTGCAGAAACCCCTTGTCTAGATGCAATCTAACAGGAAAATTAGGGCCCTCTAGTAGGCGCCACTTCCCCACCCTCTTATGCAAAAATGACCAAAAAGAAAATGCTGATAGACAGTCCTGGCTCTTCCGAAGATTAACCTCTTGAGCAATCTAACAGAAAGGCAAGAAGGAAGTCTCGCAAAGAGATCAGAGAAGAAGAGGCAGAGCGACTAAAGATGCAGGGAAGTCAGTCCACTATCAAAATATCACTAGGTAGAAACACACGACCAGACCCCCAAAGGGTGGGTCTGCACCCCTCTCTAGTAAATAATGCAGATTGTCTCTTGGAATTGCAGGGGTTTGGGAAATCCCCTAAAAGCTAAAGCAGTAAAAGATCTATTAAGAATGGAAACATCAAACATTCTCCTACTCCAAGAGACAAAGATAGAAGAAGATGTTGTTTTATCTTTAAGTCAAACCAAATGGAAAAAGAACTCAGGAAAAACGGTCAACGCCGAGGTACTTCAGGGGGCCTTGCAACCTTATGGTCGGAGGATATGTTCCAACTTAAAATCCCTTTTGCAACCCAACACTAGATATATATAGATCTTCTACACCTCCCAAGTAAGATTTCTTTAGTTCTCTTCAATCTTTATGTTCCTGTTAACTTCTTGGAAAAATAAGGACTGTTGGAATTCTCTCTCAGACTTCCTAGAAATCTATGCCCCCCAAACATCATTTTGGTGGGGGATCTCAACATTACTCTAGACCCATATGGGGTAAACATCTCTTCCATGCCTCGGTGGAGTCACTAATTCTCGCATGGGACCTTCTAGATCTCAAACCTAAGAAAGTTCATTATACCTGGACCAACAATAGAGTTGGTAATGCCAACATTGTTGCCCGTTTAGATCAGTTCCTAGTTCAAAGTAATTTGTTGGAGGCGAAGCAATTAATCTCTTCAAAAATTCCGCACAAAATAACATCTAATCATAACCCCATCTCGCTGTTGATAGAGAAAGAGGAGGACTTGGGCCCTATTCCCTTTAGATTCAACCCTCTTTGGGTATCGAGAGAGGGTTTTATGGAGGTAGTGGCTCATGTTTGGTCGCAACCAGTTGAAGAATCCCCCGACTTTGTGTGGGAATAGAAACTCAAATACACTAAGTCGGCATTAAAAGCCTGGGCAAAAAGAAAACCCCTTTCCACTCCAACGAGCCATAGACAAAAGACAGTTCAGGCTTTAGCTGAGATTCAACTAGGCATGGAAGGATTTGAAATCACCAAAGCTCAACTACTTATCGAATAGAACACACAGTTTAACTCCTTTCTTTCCTTTCGACAAGAAGAGGAATATTGGTGCCTTAAGTCTCGCAGCCTCTGGCTCCAAGCTGGAGATAGAAACACAACTTTCTTTCATAGACAATGCAAAGCCCGTCTTTCTCGGAATCACATTTCCGAAATATCTAATAGGGAGGGGGAAGTTATGAAAGGGCAGCCTCTCATAAAACAGGCAGCCACAACCCATTTTCAGCACCTATTCCAGGAGGATGGTTCTTCCGATAATGACCTAGCTACTGACTTTCTGTCAAACATCCCCTCTCTTATCGCTACAGATGTAAACGCTGGGTTAATGTTGCCTTTTTCTGAAAAAGAGATATTTGAAGTCATTTGGTCAATGCAGCCGGACAAAGCACCTGGGCTGGATGGCTTCACCATTCATTTCTACAAAGCTTGCTGGAATGCAATAAAACTCGATCTCCTCAGAATGGAAAAATCCTTCCAAAAGAAAGCCAAAGTGGGAGGGTGCACCAACTCCACCTTCCTTTCCCTTATCCTGAAAGAAGTTAACCCTAAATCATTCAACAGGTTCCAACCAATCTCTGTTTGCAATGCCTCCTACAAGATCCTTGGCAAACTCTTAGCCAATAGACTCAAGCCTTTGTTAGGAAACTTGATCTCCCCTTTGCAAGGCAGTTTCATCAAGGAAGGAACCTCATAGACAATGTGATCCAAGTGAAAGAAGCCCTCCACTCTATCCACTCTCAGAAGGAAAAAGGCATGCTCATCAAGTAGGATATTTCAAATGCTTTTGACCGAGTTAAACTTTCATTTCTCTATAAAATCCTCCTCCCATTCGGTTTTAGTGTTGAATTTGTCAACTTGATAAAATCCTGCACACTTAGACCTTGGATAGATCCCCTAGTCAATGGCAAACCTTCTGACTTCTTCCAAGCTTCTAGAGGGCTCCACCAAGGATGCCCATTGTCACCCTTTCTTTGGATCTTGTTGGCAGAATCCTTAAGTAGAAAGCTGACAATGGAAATGGAAGTTGGCACTATTCCAGGTATTAAGGCAATAAGAGGGGTGGATCCTATAAACCACACACTCTTTGTGGATGACTCTATCCTTTTGGGAGGGGCCTCGATAAAGATAGAAAAGGCATTCAAATAAATCCTTCAACACTTATGTCTAATCACAGGAGCCTTGATTAATAAAAGAAAAAGTGTGGTTTATGGCTGGAATGTAGATCACCCAACTATTCTTTGAATTTCCTGCATATTGGGATTCCCTGGGTATGACAAGTGGGAAAATATCATATATCTAGGCCTTCCCTTAACCTTGGGACCAAGCCCTCCCTCCCTATGGACTGAAGTAATTAGCAAGATAAAAGAAAAAATAGCTTATTGGGGAGGCCAATGGCTAACAAAGGCTAGAAAGTTAGTTTTGATAAAGGCAGTCCTCTTCGCCTTTCCCATCTTCCAAGTTTCCCTCCTACTAGCTCCTAAGTCTACCACAAAATATATTTCCAAACTCCTCCGAGACTTCCTATGGAATGGGGGCAAGGGCAATCAAAGCAAGTTACATCTGGTAAGATGGGATATCCTGAATAGACCACTCTAGCAAGGTGGGTTACAGATACAGGACCCAAACTTAGAAAATCTAGCTCTAGGTGGAAAAATCATATGGCAATTGTATGCAAATAAAAATCATCCTGTCAGTAAGATCCTTTGGAAGAAATACCTAAAGGGAGGCTCCCTGAGAAACCTCACAACTGCTTCTACTCCAACAGGAACAGTAATATGGAATTTAGTCAAATGAAGTATCGACCATATTCAACAAAATTTATACAGAATATCGGGTAATGGACAGAGGACATTACTGTGGGAGGACACCATTCAAGGGAATGCCCCATTGGCCACCCTAACAATGGAACAAAGGACTTCTCTTACTTGCACACATATGTTCTTGGGACAACAAAGGGAATTGGGTAGGATGGACTTTTCTAGGGATTCCTGGCCCACTAAAAGCACAAAAAAACTTGCTTTGTGTGTCACTCTCTGGCCTCACCCATGTCCATCATACAACCAAAGATAAATAGGGTGGGGAAAAACCAGAATTTATACAACAGCTTAAGGATTCTCCTCTCTACAAGTCACACACGCAGCTTTGCTGACTCTGAAGCTCTGAAAATCCATTTGGTCTCCCTTTTGCCTACCAAAGGTGAACTTCTTCACTTGGTTACTCATGCATAAAAAGGCATTGACAGGAGAAAATCTGAACAAAAGAGGCTTCCACGGCCCCTTTAGATGTTGCCTATGCACTTCTGCTATCAAAACATCTGACCATTTATTGGTTGACTGCATTTTCACACAAGAAGTCTAGAAGATGGTCCTCCACAAACTTAACGTACCCACCCCCTCCCAAATTTCAGTCGTTTCTCTATACACCTCCTGGGCAAATCAAAACCCAGAGAAAAAAAACTAAAAACGCAAGCTAGAAAAACATTTGGCAAGCTATTTTCGGTGGAAAGTGTGGTTGGCTCAAAATGAGTGTGTTTTCAACAACAGGCTCCCGAAATTAGTGGAAGTGGCTTCCAAAGTAAAAGCTCTCTTGTTGAAAATAATAGACAAATAAGCTTTTGCCTTTATTTTATCTGCAGAAGTATCTGCATGAATAGGACCTTATGTGACAAGAGAAAGGAAAGATTCAATCAACAAACTGATGAAAGCTCCTACTTGGTGAGTGCGTCTCTCTGAAGGTGATTTTTTTACGTGGTGGCAGGGAACCCCAAAAGACACTATCTTCTTTGATGGAGTGTCCAAGGGTAATCCAGGCACTGCAGGCATAGGGGGATTGATTCTTTCCCCATATAGATCGAATAAAATCAGCTACAACTAGGGCCTAGGCATAAGTGCAAACAATCAAGTAGAGAGTTATAGCCTCCTAAAAGCTTGCCAGATTGCGAAGGAGTTAGGATATAAAATAATCCAAATATTCGGAGACTCGAAGCTTTTGATTAAGCTCTTAAACTCCGAAGATTATTTTACTAACCTAGCCTTAACCCAAACCTTACAGAGAATTTGAAACACATTGAAAGAATTTGACACAATTGACTCATATCATATTCCGTGGGATTTAAACAAGCAAGCAAACTCGCTGGAAAATAAAGGTTGCCTGTTATCTCAAGGTAATCTTAGCCTTAATGGAGGACCCTGCTTGATTCATCCTTTGCCTTAGACAATCTACAGAAGGCAGATCTGCACTCACTGACCCCAATATTCAGAGTGAGAGTGGTAATTGGAACCTTGAAATTCACATTCAGGATCGCCAAGCAGAAAGCAGATGGAACAACAAGCACAAGGATTATCAAGCAGAAGGAACAACATCAGAATGTACAACAGTAGATGGCAGAAGGAACAGCCGCAAAAGGAACAATAACTAGAAGGAACAACAACAGAAGGAACAACACCAGAAGGAACAACAAGCAGAAGGAACAACATCACAAGGAACATCAGGTCAAAGGAACAACAACAAGAAAAGGAATAACAAGCATATTAAGGAACAACAGTAGAAAGAAGAAAAACCAGAAGGAACAACAAGTAGAAGGAACAACAACAGAAGGAACAACATCTGAAGGAACAACAGGTTGAAGGAACAAAAAGCAGAAGGAACAACAGCAGAAGGAACAACATCTGAAGGAACAACAAGCCGAAGGAACATCAACAGAAGGAATAACATCCAAATGAATAGCAAGCTGAAGGAACAACATGCCAAAGGAACAACAAGCTGAAGGAATAGCACTCGAAGGGAAAGTAGGCCAAAGGAACAATAAGTAAAATGAATAATAGCAGAAGGAACGACAATTTAAGGAACAAAAAAAGAAAAACTAAGGAAAAGGTCGCAGAAATTGCTTGATCCAAGTGGATGTTGGTGGCCACCCACCTATCCCATTTGGACCCCCACAACTATCTCTTTCTTCTATTTCTTCTTCTTCTTCTTCTTCTTCTTCTTCTTCTTTTTTTTTTTTTCTTTTTTTTTTTTTTTTTTTTTCAGTTTCCTAAATTGTAGCACAGTTTACTATTTTAGCAGTTTTTTGCGGTCCTAAACTTTCGGAGCCATTTTTGAGCCCTTAAATACATTTTTGGGAAATCTGGGGGCAAACATGGGGTCAATGGACCCGATGTTCCCTTCCCAAGTAGTAGTTTCTCGGATAGATATTCTAACAAGCTATTGTTACGCGTCAAACGTAGATCGTTTATGCCAAAGTTACAACCCAGGAAATTGATCATTGTACCAATTTACTCCAAATAGGGCCCACAATTTGGGCGTTTATCTTCATAGGGTTAGGTTTTGGGATGTTAAGGGTTTTCCATTGTTTATCAACAATAAATAGGCCTTCGAGCCTCATTGTAACACAGTTCAGAGGCATGTAGCCACCACATCTCTTCTCAAAGATAAGCTACCATCGCCCTAACTGTTTATTTCCATTTTCTGCTTATAAGCATATCTCAGTATTTTACATTAATGAAATGAAGTATTATTTCCACTGCATCTTTGTGTTTATGGTTATCTCTATAATTTGTTGCATTCCTGTTTAAATCCGGATTAGTGGTATCAGAGCGGTCTACCTTTTCTCTGTTTTTCTTTGCATGTACCCAACGAGGTCAGGATATAAGGAGTTAGGGCTTGAACTAGTCGAACCTTTACAAGACCAGCCATGCAAATCCTGACAGCCTCCCATGGTGGAAGAGAAGAAAGATGAGGGGGTAGGAGATCCTATCAAAATCTTGCTCGAAGAAGCCCTCAAGCGGCAAAGGAACGTGATGATGGATAGCTTTGCGTAGATCCTTCAGCGGCTACCCAAAGATGACGCATCGGCTTCCAACAGCTACTTTGGAAATGCCACATCGTTTAAGGTACAAGTCAATTTCGAAATCCCCATATTTGAGGGTCAAATAGACGCGGATACTATAAATAAATGGTTAAATTTGCTAGAAGGGTATTTTTCTGTTCACGAATTTTCGAGTCGAGAAAATATTGTTTTCGCTCTTCTCAGAGCAGCCCCCCATTTCAAGGACTGGTGGAAAACCTACTGCAAGCAGAGGAATGAAAGCACAGGCTCACTATTTTTAGCTGCACCCACTTGGGATTCATTCTGGGATGCCGTCAAGGAGCAGTACTACCCTGTCAAAAGCTACGAGGACAAATACATAAAGTGGACCACACTACGACAGGGAAGAGACCAAGACATGCCAAACTTCACAAACATTTTTCATACCCTTCGTACACAGTTGGGTATCAAGGATTCTGAGTTGCATCTGGTACTCAAATACCGCGACTGCCTACACAAATACATCCAGGAAGAGATGGAGTTCTTGAACATCTCCTCGCTCAGAACAACGTACCAATACAGTATCAAAATCGAGCAAAAGTTCAAACAGAAAAAGCGACACTTTGGATCTGCAAATCCAAAGCCTAAAGGACAAAGCCAAGGCGGGGTGACCCAAGACAACCCGTCGAAGCCGCAAGAAAAGAACAACACCATGAAGTCGAAGAAGGACATAGGAAAGTAGTGTGAATTCCACAAGAGTCCCACTCATAGCACATGTGAGTGTTGGACCTAGCAATCACTAGTGGCCAAATTGAATGCTTAAGAATTAGATGCATGTTCCAACCCTAAGCCAAAACCCGACAAGGGGAATGGCAAAGGGAAGAAAATCATTGATGCAGATCCTAGTGCTACTGTTACCACCGCCAAGATCCAAAAAAATGAGCCCGAATATCCAGAGAAGGGGGAACGTCTTTTCCACTCACAGATGTGGGTGAAGGGTTCGCTGCTTCAATTCATTGTTGACAGTGGCAGCCAAAAGAACCTCATTTCAGCAGAGGTCGTGAAGTGGTTGGACCTACTGACTACACCACACCCGCAGCTATACAGTATCGGGTGGCTTCATGAAGAATGATATCTCAAAGTTCACCAGCAGTGCCGCCTTCCCTATAGCATCAAGCCCTTCATAGATGAGGTATTGTGTGATGTTACACCTCTGGATGTTTGCGATGTACCATTAGGCCAGCCATACTTGTGGAGGCGACATGCTGTGTATGAGTTAAGGCCTTGTGCTATCATTATTTATTTGGATAATTCATTATACAGGATACTGGAGGTAGCCCCACCTACCACCACCTCTTTGATCACTACCAAGAAAGGCAGCAAGCTCATCTCCAAGACTAGGAAATTCATTTTCTATCTAGTTCACTCCCAAAGTAAGAGGAAGATCGTTGCTATATCCATGACCTTCGCAAAGGGTTCCTCCATGCAGCAGCAACAGCAAAGGGATACGATCATGACAGAACAAAAGAACAACTTCTCCTCACCTACAGGGGTACCACACAAGTTTCAGGTGGGTGAAAAAGTTTGGTTACATCTGTAGAGAGAACGCCTTACCAGAACCCATCAGAAACTCAGACCACTCTGACATGGTCCTTACACCAGTGCCAAGGCTACAGGAAACAACACTTTGAAGCACAACATTCCTCCATTCCTTCGCTTGCACCGAGTGTTCAATGTGGACCGTCGTCGACCATGCTTCCCACCATTTTTGGACACATCAGAGATTGCAGAACAGCTCACCAGAGACCTAGCTCAGCAGAAGCTTCCTCATCTCAGGGAGGAACTCAACGCAATGGGGACCATTGCTTCCTAAGGGGGGAGGAAAGATCCAAGTGGATGTTGGTGGCCACCCCCTATTCCATTTGGACCCCCCAACTACTCTTTCAGTTTTTTTTTATGTTTCCTAATTGTAGCACATTTACTTTTTTAGTAGTTTTTCGGTCCTTGAACTTCCGAAGCCCTTTTGAGGCCCTAAACACTTTTTTTGGGAAATCTGGGGCAACATGGTCCATGGATTGATGTTCCCTTCCCAAAGTGGTAGTTTTCAGATGATATTTTTACAGTTTGTATGCGTCAAACGGAGATCGTATGCCAAAGTTACAACCCCAGGAAATCGATGTACCAATTTACCCAAACGGGGCCCACAATTTGGCATTTCATCTTCTAGGGTTAGGTTTTGGGATGTTAAGGGTTTTTCATTGTTTATCAACAATAAATAAGCCTTCGAGCTTCATTGTAACACAGTTCAGAGGCATGTAGCCACCACATCTCTTCTCAAAGATAAGCTACCATCGCCCTAGCTATTTATTTCCATTTTCTGTTTGTAAGCATATCTCAGTATTTCACATTAATGAAATGAAGTATTATTTCTGCTGCATCTTTGTGTTTATGGTTATCTCTGTAATTTGTTGCATTCCTATTTAAATCCGGATCATTACTCTTCCAGAAATAATATGTAAGACAAAAAATAAGAACAGCCAAAGAAATCACTAAATTTTTTAATATAAGCATAGGAGAAGGGACTACATCATCAGCTCTTTCTCATTGCTCAGTCTTTAAAAGCTATTGCTGATTGTAATAGGAGCATGCTCCACTTTTGGCAATAAATACATTATTTGTTCTTGTTTAAAAAAAAAATGGACTCCTGGATTAAAAGTTAAAGCAGATTAAAGATACCCTTTGAAAACCTAGAAAGCAAGGAGAAAATAGCTAAGGGTCAGACTCATTGCAATCGCAAATAGGGGCTTACAGAAGCATTGAAAATGAGAGACACCATAATTTGTGATCAGCCAATCGCCGATATCACAAATCACATATTAGCAGGTCTAGTCATATCGCAAATCACATATCAGTGGACCAGTATTATCACAAATCAGCTATTGGCGGGGTCTCGAGCACTGGCTTATGGTTTATTGGCGGTAAGAAGGTCCCACCTATCGGGCATCCCGTAGTTTTGCGATATCGCAACCCCGTAGTCCCGCATCCTGCAATCCTGCGATATCGAGCATCCCGCAGTCCTGTGATAGCGGGCATCCCGCAATCCTGCATCCCACAGTCCCTCGATATCATAGTACTGCGATCTTGCACATTAGACCCCACAAACTTGGAAAATCGGCAATAGGAAGGCCAAACGAGCCATTCTTAAGGAATTGTTTGGAAAATATGCTAATAATGTTAACAGCATGGGAGGGGTCAATTTCTTTTGACAAAGGAAATCAGTTGCAAAACTAGAGGTAGGCATGCCTTTTCTCTCTCCTCCACGGGGCCATGTGATAGAGCACCATTGGTCTGGATGACGTGGTAGTATGGAGGACACGTGTCACACTGATTTTGCATTTTCACATCCTAAGGGGGCATTTCTAGGTGACACGTGGTAGTGATGACATCACCCTTCGCAATCGCATATCGGCAATTACACAAATCAAGTCCCTCCTCCACCTGAGTCCCTCTAGGATTGGATTTCGATATGCAGGGGATCCTCCCAGATGCAATATTTCATGTGTCCTATCTTATAAGGATCTCATGTCCGGACAAGTCAGCCAGTACTATAAAGGGAGGTAAAGGGTCTCCCTCTCCCGTATTGTGATTGTGATGCCTTCTGTGGGCTCGACCCTGCAAATCGGCAATCACAGCGGTCAAGAGGAAATATCAATGTCCAACATCGGAAATCACTGAAGTGCAAGATTTCATGTATTAAAGGAAAAAGGCCCTCGACAGGCTTTTAAAGGCTCTAGCGCCCTTAGGCTAAGCACCTAGTTCAAGCCCCTGGTCATATGAAGAAAATTATAGAAAGGGGCCAAAGTAAAGGGGCTAAAGTGGATCGGAAGGTCCTGCCCTCTAAACACTGATCTAAGAGGAAAAGTCTCACTGTCGTAAGGCCCCGAGCGTATGGTACAGGGCATTGAAGGTGGATGGATCAACAGCTGAAACATTGAATGAAGTATGGTGCAAAAATAAATCAGTATGGGTGGATTAGGAAGACTTAATGGCATGACATGGTGCTGCACTCCTATAAAAAACAAAGGATTGTCGGGAGGTGCTCCATTTCCACTCTGCGACAATCATTCATAGTTTCCCACTAGCAACTCTGGAGAACGAGCTACTTTGGCAATTAAGGCAGAAGCGATAGGGATTAACTGAGCAGCTAGAGGGATGCATGATGATAGGGACACAACCTGACCAGAGGTTTTCATACAAATGATAAAAGGACCTCTTCCTCCATCATCCTCTAGTTTTCCTTTTATTTCTACAATTTCTGTTTATTTCCAAGAAGGGATCAAATCCTGATTGTAATAATTCTGGGCAACATAGCTTGGCATGCCTAGATAGCTAGTCTATGAGATAGATGGAGCTTAGGCAAAGATATTTTGTAAACTATAATCCAAGCTCCCGTTCTTCTTATAAATAGGGGGAAGAAACACTAATAAAAGGTTATGGAATTCTGCACCTATGGGTAAGGATTTATGCAATTCCACTTTTAGTTCTATTTGGTTGCTCATCAGGAGACTAGCCTGATATTGTGTTGAATGTTATGGACTAATTATTTGGACACTCCTAGTATTAATGAAACAATCCTAGTGATTCCAACCATGATCAATATGGAGTATGTTTTCCCTTCTATAATCTCATTTCATTTGTGTTTTCCATTCTCTGAAATAGTGTAATGACGATGTTGGTTTCTCTCTGATTCTTGGATTTATCTATGCTGCTAAATAGAGAACAATACCTACGTTATACTACAGATTTACTTGTGTTATTTAATAGACTACAATACCTGTAGTAATTGTAAGTTTAATTATGTTATTGGATTAACCTACGGTACCTGTGTGAGCTCATATTTACTCATGTTGTTTGGCGCTAATGATACCTATGCTATATAGGGCATGAAACCTTAATTAACACACCGTCATTTCTATCATTTCACCTCCTCCCTCTTTCATATTTCTATCGGGACATTTTTGCAGAGGATTATGTTTGTTTACAACCCTACGCATCTATTTCTCATCTTCCTCTCCTCCTCTCCACCTTCACTACAACTTCGGTATTAAGCTGTCTCATTTTTGTGTGTTGGCCAATAGAATAAGACATTTCTCTTTGAGATTTCCTCGATCTACCCCCAGCATTTGGATCCATGTATTAGCTTGAGTCTACCTTAATGAAGGCCTATTGAACCAAGCCCTTTTATTACCTTTTATTACGTGACAATTGGAGTACTAAAAAAAAAACCCCTTAGATAATGTTCCATGGACTCCTCTATTTAAGATGTCCTAGGCATTGGTCTACAATCAACTGAGAGGCTATCTCTAGGAAGCTTTCTGTATCTCCTAAAGTACTCACGCTGGTGGTGGTGATAGAAAAATCCACAACACATGGTATTGTAACAAATCCTATTTACAGATCAAGAGTCTCCATGATAAAGTGAAAGTGAACTTCCATGGTTAAGAATCTTGTTACGTATTTAAGTTATATATTAATTATTTGTATCATTAATAATAATAATAATTTTTAGATAAATTTATAGTTTAGTTAATTCTTATATTATTTTTAATTACGTCGATAGGTGTTCCTCTATGGGCTTGGCTTGGGTAGATCCATCCAATTAGAGACTCCAATTTTTGTCCTCCTACTTCAAATGCGAATTTGACACATGTCTCGTTGTCTTGCTTCAAATGCGAATTTGACACATGTCAGTTGGTTCATCCGAGGATCGATTCCTTTAATCTCTTCCTTCATTTCTGTTAACTCAATTTCCAGAAATGGAAGTTCCCTTGTGGAGCTTTCATGCAATTGCCTTGTGGAATTGTCAATGCAAAGAATTTCTGTTAACTCCCATCCATTCCGTCATTGTGCATGGAAAGAGTTTTGGTTAACTCCCAACCATTACAAAAATGGAAACTGCCATATACATGCAAATTAGTGGCCTCTTTTCTGACTAGTCGCAATGCAAGTTGTTTCATGGATTTAAGCTACAGAGGAGAGCAGATTCATTATTTCATAATTCACCATTGAGAAAATGTAGCCAAGGTGGTCCAGGTGGATATTGGTGGCCACACACTAAGTCCACTTGGACCCCCACTATTGTTTCTTTCAACTTTTCAGTTTCCTTAATTGTAGCATAGTTTACTATTTTTAGCATTTTTTGGGTCGTGAACTTCTGGAGTTGTTTTGAGGCCTAAACGACGTCTTTTTGGGAAAAATGGGAGCAACAATAAACCATGGACCAATGTTTCTCTTCCCAAAGTTGTATTTCTCGGATAGATCTTTCTAATGAGATATTGTGTGCGTTAAACAGAGATCGTATGCCAAAGTTACGACCCTGGGAAGTTGATGTACTAATTTACGCAAGGGACCCACTGTTTGGTGTTCATCTTCTAGGGTTAGGTTTTTGGATGTTTAGGGTTTTCCATTGTTTCTCAACAATAAATAGACCTTCGAGCCACATTGTAACACATTTCAGAGGCATGTCGCTGCCACATCTCTTCTCAAAGATAAGCTACCATCGCCCTAGCTAGTTTATTTCCATTTCTGTTTGTAAGCATATTTCAGTATTTTACAGTAATGAAATGAAGTATTATTTCTGCTGCATCTCTATATGTATGGCTATATCTATAATTTGATGTGTTCCTGTTTAAATCCAGATCAGTGGTATTAGAGCGTTCTGTTTTTTCTCTATTTTTCTTTGCATGTCCCCAACGAGGTTGGGATATAAGGAGTTAGGGCTTGAACTAGTCAAACATTTGCAAGACCAAACTCGCAAATCTCGATGGCCTCCCATGGCATATGAAAATAAATATGAGGGGGTAGGAGATCCTATCAAAATCTTGCTCGAAGAGGCCCTCGAGCAACAAAGGAACGTAATGATGGACAACTTTTCCCAGATCCTTTAGCGGCTACCCAGGGGCGACACATCTACTTCCAGTAGCTACTCTGGAAGCGCCACACCCTTTAAGGTACAAGTTAACTTTGACATTCCCATATTTGAGGGTTAGATAGATGCAGACGCCATAGATAAATGGTTAGATATGCTAGAAGGGTATTTTTCTGTTCATGATTTTTTCGATCGGGAAAAGATTACTTTCGATCTTCTCAAAGCTGCCCCCCGCGTCAAGGATTGTGGGAAACTTACTGCGAGCAGAAGGATGAAAGTACGACCTCATTTTTTTCAGCCGCACCCACTTGGAATTCATTCTAGACTACCATCAAGGAGTAGTACTACCTTTTTAGAAGCTATGAGGATCAATACATAAAGTGGACCACGCTATGACAGGGAAGGGACCAAGACATGCCGAAGTATACCAATATTTTCCATAACCTTCGCACAAAGTTGGGTATCAAGGATTTGGAGCAGCATTTGGTACTTAAATACCACGACTTCCTGCACAAGTACATCCAGGAAGAAATAGAATTCCTGAACATTTCCTTGCTTAGCGTGACATACCGATATGCCATCAAGATCAAGCAAAATTTTAAACAAAAGAAGCGAGACTTTCGATCTGTGAATCCAAAGCAAGGGAAAGGTGCCCCCAAACCACAGAAAAAAGGACAAAGCCAAGGCAAGGTGGCCCAAGACAACCTACCAAAGCCGCAAGCAAAGAACAATATCGCGAAGCCAAAAAAGGACACGAGAAAGTGGTGTGAGTTTCATAAGAGCTCCACTCACAACATAAGTGAGTGTCGGGCCAAGAAATCACTAGTGGATGAGCTAAGAGTTTTAGAATTAAATGCATGTTCTGACTCTGAGTCAGAACCCAACAAGGGGAATGATAAAGGGAAGCTGATTATCGATGCGGATCCCAATGTCACCGTTGCCACCACGAAGATCCAGAGGAGGAGGAGCATCTAATCCACTCCCAGCTGTGGGTAAAGGGCTCCCTACTATAGTTCATTGTCAATAGCGGAAGCCAAAAGAACCTCATTTCGGTAGAGGTCGTGAAGCAGCTAGGCTTACCAACCACAGCACATCCACAACCGTACACCATCGGGTGGCTTCACCAAGGATGGGATCTTCACGTAAGCCAACAGTGTCACCTTCCATACAACATCAAGCCCTTCACAGATGAGGTATTTGTGACATTGCTCCCCTTGATGTTTGTGATGTATTATTAGGACAACCATACTTGTGGAAGTAACATGTTGTGTATGAATCAAGGCGCCATGTTGTTATTGTTACTGTGGGAAATAAGTTGTATAGGATACTGAAGGTAGCACCACCTACCACCATCTCTTTGGTCACTGTAAAACAATACAGTAAGCTCATTTCCAAAACTGGGAAATTTGTTTTCTTGATGATATGCCCTCAAGGAAAGAAGAATACGGTGGCCAGGACCTCCATACATGGCCCCCCTGCACGACAACTACATATGGACAAGGTCATGGAGGAGTACAAGGACCTCTTCACCTCCTCGTAGGGGTTCCTTTGCACTATCAGGTCAAGCACTCCATCAATCTAACCTTAGGTGTGCTGCTCCCCAATGGATCAATCTATCGGTGCTTCATTATGGAGAACAATGAAATAGAGAGGTAGTTTCAAGAGATTTTGTAGAAAGGTCACATCTGTCTGAGTTCAACGCCTTGTGGGAGCCCGATCGTGTTGGTACAAAAGAAGGATGGTACTTGGAGACTTTGTATTGACTATCGAGCGCTGAAAAAGATCACTATTCGTAATAGGTACCTGATCCCATGGATTGATGACCTCCTGGACCAATTAAAGGGGGAAAAATATTTAAGCAAGATTGATTTGAAGTTAAGATACCACCAGGTCCCAATCGAATCCTCCGATGTGTGGAATATTGCCTTCAAAGCCAAGGAGGGCCTTTTTGAATGGTTGGTTATGCCTTTCAGATTGATGAATGCTCCTGCAACCTTCATGAGGCTAATGGATGACATCTTGCAGCCATTCACCAACTCATTTGTAGTGGTATACTTGGATGACATCCTAATCTTCACCCACAGGTTGGAAGATCTCCTCCACCACATCCAACAGGTTCTACAAACACTGCGACAACACAAGTTATGTGAAAATTTGGAGAAATGCACTTTTGGCATGAACCAGGTTTAGCATCTTGGATACATTATTGATGAACGGGGGTGCATGTGGATCCAGCCAAGATCCATGTCATTCGAGATTGGCCATATCCAACCACTCTGACAGAGCTCTGCAGCTTTCTAGGTCTTGCCAACTTCTACTACAGGTTCATGTTGGGATTTTCTCATATCACTTGGCCCTTGAGTTAAGTCACCAAGGGAGGAGTGAAAGAACAATTTTTTTGGTCCGAATCTCAATTGAAGTCATTCACAAAGTTGAAAGATCACCTCTGCTCGACACTAGTGCTCACATTAGCAGACTTGCAACAACCATTTGAGGTCGAGACAGATGTCTCTGACTATGTTATTGGGGTAGTCCTTACTCAACACGGGCATCTAGTGGCATATCACAGTGAGACACTTTCAGACATAGTCTAGAAGTATCCTACTTATGAAAAAGAGATGTATTCCATTGTGCAGGCCTATCGACAATGGAAGTATTACATTTTGGGGAAGGAAATGGTCATCCAAACAGACCACCAACCCCTGCAGTTCATACAGACGTAAGGGAAATTGCAGAATGATCACCATCAAAAGTGGTCCACATACCTGCAACAGTTCCATTTGAATATCAAGTATAAGAATGACAACACCAATAATGTTGCAAATTGCGTCAGTCAACCACTGATCATGGCGTTAACCACCATGCTCAACTCTTTTGGGCACGAGACTTCTGATTGATCACTTCTCTACAAAAGCGACCCAGAATTCGGCCACACATACGAGGCACTCTTGGAGGGTCAGCATGTTCCAGATTTTCACCTCCAAGATGCCCTATTATGCCATCTGGGTCACCTTTGTGTTCCTTCAAGTGAGCGTACCAAGATGATTTGGGAAGCACACTCCAGTCGAGTTGCTGGGCATTTCGGGGTCAAGAAAACGGTGGCAATTTTGCAAAAGTATTACTATTGGCCGAATCTTCGACAAGATGTTGGGAAGTACATCAGATCATGCACTGCTTGTGCCATTGCCAAACCGACCATCAAGAAGCAAGGCCTCTATACCCCATTTCCTACCCTTAGTCGACCTTGGGAATCCATCTCCATGGATTACAGGTCAGGCCTTCCTTCTACTAAGCATGGAAATGACTGTGTTTTTGTGGTCATTGATAGGTTCTCAAAGATGGCCATTATGGCAACCTGCAAGAAGAATATCATAGCGGAAGCCACTACTAAACTCTTTGAATGAGTGTGGGTACACTTTGAGATCCCATAGTCTATCATCTCAGATCAAGACAGTAGGTTCCTCAGTACATTTTGGTCCAGTCTCTGGTCGATGCTAGACACCAAACTCACTAAATCCACCGCCTTCCATCCTCAAACTGTTGGCTAGGAAGAGGTTGTGAACAATATGATAATATACATTTTGTGCATGTAAAACTCAAAGCATCCACACACGTGGGATGATAGCCTTCCCTATGTTCAACATAGCTACAATCAGGCTCTCCACAGCTCAACTAGCCACAACCTTTTTCAGGTGGGCTTGGGATTCTAGCCACTATGTCCCATTGATGTGGCCATGCCATTTGCAGCTACTCACACAAATTCGAATCATGTCCAATGTGAAACAGATAAGGAAAAAAACTTCATTAAGCACATCCAACATATTCGCCAATAGGTCCAAGACATTCTGGCTAAATCAAATGCCAAGTACAAGTAGCAACATGATCAACATCAAGTGCCACACAAGTTTCAGGTGGACGACAAAGTCTGGTTGCATTTGCAAATGGAACGCCTTACCAAAGCCTATCGAAAACTCAGACCACTCCGATATGGTCCTTACACCATTACCAAGGTTGTGGGAGACTATGCATTTGAGCTCACCATTCCCCTATTCCTTGGCTTTCACCCGGTGTTCAATGTGGACCGCCTTCAGCCATACTTTCCACCATTACTAGACACATTTGACATTACAGAACAACTCACACCCATAGAGTTAAATCCAGATTGCATAGAACAAGCTGTAAGTGATCAAATCATGGACACATAGATCAAGCACACTTGCCAGCAGAATATCCAACTGTATCGAATTGTCAAAGTAGGCCAACTCCTTCACCAGGGCAAGTGGCTCACTAGGGACCAAGATCAGCAAAAGTTTCCTCATCTCATGGAAGAACTCAATACAATGGGGACCATTGCTTTCTAAGGGGGGAGGAATGATCTAGGTGAATATTGGTGGCCACCTGCCATGTCCACTTGGACCCCCACCATTGTTTCTTTCAATTTTTTAGTTTCCTTAATTGTAGCATAGTTTACTATTTTTAGCAGTTTTTTGGGTCCTAAACTTCCGAAGCTGTTTTGAGGCCCTAAATGACGTTTTTTGGGAAAACTGGGAGCAACATGGATCCATTGACCGATGTTTCTCTTCGCAAAGTTACAGAAGCCTAAATTGAAAATTTGTAATTCTCATATAGATATTTCTAACGAGATATTGTGCACGTCAAACGAAGATCGTATGCCAAAGTTACGACCCCGGGAAGTTGATGTACCAATTTACCCAAACAGGGCCCACAGTTTGGCATTTCATCTTCTAGGGTTAGATTTTTGGATGTTTAGGGTTTTTCGTTGTTTCTCAACAATAAATAGGCCTTCGAGCCTCATTTTAACACATTTCAGAGGCATGTAACCGCCACATCTTTTATCAGAGATAAGCTACCCTAGCTAGTTTATTTTCATTTCTGTTTATAAGCATATTTCAATATTTTACAGTAATGAAATGAAGTATTATTTATGTTGCATCTCTATATGTATAGTTATATATGTAATTTGTGTGTTTCTGTTTAAATCTGGATCACAAGGCACAGATTAGAGCGGCTTCACCCCTAGCCAGTGAGCTTCAACACCATCGTCAGTTTCTTGTGAACATAGATCTCAACGAAAAATTATGGTAAAATTGCATTGATATAATGTCAATATGTTTATAGTCACGAGGGCCTCACTAACAAACAAATATGATATCACATGCATTCATATTGGGGTATAAAAAATTAAAAAAAAACTTAAACAATATATTGACCATATAATAGGGGGAGAGTGGCTTTTGTATGTTAGATATGAATATATGTATTACTGGGTATTATGTATTCAAAAGTTTGACCACGCATATCAAAAAAAGGGAGGGCTAAGGCAAAAAAATGGGTGAACAGGGAGAGTCTGTGAACAGGCGAACAATAGGTTCTGCAAATAGGTGTGCAAGTAGGTAGGGTTTGTGAGCCACTGTGAAAAAGTGTGTGAACAAGGAGGATCTGCTAACAAGAAGGGTTTGCGAACCATTGCGAACATGTGTGTGAACAAGGAGGGTGTTAAGAAAATCTAATTTCTTTCTGTGGAAACAAGGGTATGTGGCATTACAAATAGTCCACAGACAAGTACTTAGCCTTCATCTTCATAATCATCTTGTTGAGATTCTGTTGGGTCCCCATAATACTAGTGATTACCCCATTACTATTGTAGTTGTACCCCTTATTAATATTGTTGTGCCCCTATTGTGCCCATATTGTTACTATTATGACCCATAGAAGCCCACTATTGTTATTATTGTGCCCTTACATTATTATTGTTATGTAGGCTCTTATTATGTTATGACCCCTTAGACTCCTATATATAGAAAGGAGGTCCTTTCATTTGCATCATCCAAGAATTGTTCATTTATGTAATGTAAAGGAGGTTTCCCCCTCGAAGAGGCTGAATTCTAAGGCGTTGATCTATCTTTTCTATCTTTTCTTGAGCTGGTTTCATAACAGATTCTCTATTATTTTATCAATTATTGCATTCCTTCATCCCTTAGACATACCAAAAGAAGTGTGTACCCAATCTATAGGCATGTGGACCTTCAAAAACTTAAAAAATTCCTCAACATATAAATCCATCTAAGAATTCAAAAATTGAGGTGTAGTTCAAGCGAGGATTGAGGCCGAGGATAAGCGTTTTCTTAAGTGGCATGTGAATCAAATTTAACCATTGGTAGGACTTTGGAATCAAAGTAGTTGTTTCAAAGGTTAATATACCTCACAAGTTACATTTCACACTTTAATGTTAATCTAGATACGAACAATTTCTTTCAAGAATTTTGATAGAATAAACTTGAGATAATCTCTTCTTTGGGGACCTGGGGTTAAAAATGCGCGTTGGGTCAAAGATATAAAATTACATGTACTATATTGAAATATGGCCCTCAAACATGTAGCACAACATTTGTAGGCCTAGAAACTCCACCTATATGGACACTGGAGTTACACACCATGCTCAATTAAAGAGTTTGTAGTGCACATAGACATGACTACTAAAGTGCTATATAAATCCAAGGGCCTCGAGAGATAATGTCAACATAGTCAATTTCTTCTTTAAATGAAATAAAAAAATAACCTTTTTTTTCAAGTTATGGGTATTTTTTTATACCTCTCTCTAACCTAAACCTTAATAATGGACTTGACTGGATTTAGTTGATAAATTTTTCAAGGTTTTAATGTGGCCTTGTCTTCTTATCATAAGCACTACAATATAAATATAGAAAAAATTCCATAGGAGCTTCTTTTGAAAGGATTTTATCACCTTCTGAAAAACCTTCAAAACATTTTTTGGTAAAGCTTCCAACCAAACTAGGTTTCAATGGCTACCTTTGCAAATAACCTGAGCAAATGTTGAGTTAGTAAAATCATTTTTCAGCCCATGTTCATCCATTTTAAGGCATGCTCAAGTCTAAGAACAAGTGGGAGAATCCCCTTACAACCATCACATGAAAACTAAGTTTTCTAGTAGCCCCTTAGGGAAATCACATGAAAACTAAGCTTTTAGAAAAGAAAGTTAAGAAAAAAACTATTGGTAATAAAGATGAACGACACCAAACCATCAAACCCTAATAAAATTAACTGTTTCTATTCTTTTTTTTGTCGCTCAAGTGATATCCATGTGAGTTCATCTTAGCAATCATCAAGTACCATTGATATATCTAGCAACAATATAATCACCCCCATCACTTTGTTTAGATCTTATGAACAACCTATACAAATCTTCAGTGTATTTATGTACCATCATCTCCTTTTGCTTCATTTGTTTCCACTTTATGGACAAATTCAACAAATAGTCCACAGGAAAACTTGTATTAAACAACAACCATGAGAACATAATATATAATGTTTCATCAATCTCAAGACGAATGTGACTTAGACAAGTAGTAATATTTCTCCACAATTAGTAATGATTTATAATTGAGGTTTGCTTCTCTTATTTATATGAGAGATCAAGCACCGTCCTTACCCATTGGTAGCTCCAAAAACATAAAAAATGCTTTTATCTCTCAAAATCCCTAGATACCAGCGAATCATAAAATCAATTAAATGCATTTCATACCAGTGAATAATAAAATCTACAAGGGATTAGTTTTGACCTCTTTAGGACACAAAACAATGATGTAAATAACGCCAAAATCGAGGTAGATCTAGGGCCTAATATTTGCCTATAAGTTTATTAATGATTGACTCAATAAATCAGCTCTTAAATCTGTTTTAGTACTCTGTTTTAATGCAGATTTTAGTTCCATTTGAGGAATCCATCGATAATACATTTTGAATCAAGGTGTTTCATCCCAATAGTAAGATTTCTTCATATTTTTTGGAGCTTTGAATTGAAAGTGCATACCTTACTTCCTTTCTCTTTGTTTTATAATAAACCAATATTCTTGTGGAATTTTACTTAGTTTTTCATTTATTTATGTGCAAAAACAGAGGGAGTTGTTTTATAAAATTGTTACCAGTGAAGAGAATTTTTTCATTGGCATGTTTAGGTGTCGAAAAGGTTATACATTTGTTGAAATCTGTGTTGAAATTTTGGATGATGAAATCATTGAATACCCTTTTGATTTTATCTAGGATGGATTAAATTTAAATCTAGAGCAAGAGAAAAAGTGGAAAGTTTATACAACATTTGTAGGAACCAAGAGGAAACTAGGCACATTTGATGTGGAAATAGAGGGTTCCAATGTAGTGGAAAGAATACCAATATTTGAAAACATTGAAGAGAATGTGGAGGGACCTATAATTAAACACACAAGAGTTGAAAATGTGTCTTTATCAATGGAACAAGCCATAGTTGTTTTATCCTAGGTTATTGGCATCTTGGGAAAAAAAAGTGAAAATTTTAATGGAAGAGTTTGTCAATGAGAAACATACTCTCAAAATATATTCAGAAAAGGTATAATCTAAAATGAAGATCCATTGTGAAATTTGTGGAATTGATTATGGAATGGGTGATGTATCCTTGGCAGTGCGAACAATGCACAACTTCAAAAACAATCATATGAAAACAGAGGCCCATCAACAATGCCTTTCAATGGCAAGTGGTAGTGAAATTCCTTCATTTAGAATAGTACAACAGACAATGTTGGTTGGAGATTGATTTCATATTGATAAATAAATCAAACTTCTAGATGATTCCAACAAGACACAAGAGCCTAATTTGTTCAAGGTGGTGGAACAAACACTTGTAGACTATAAGGACATGAAAAAAGTGAGAGTGGAATGTACACAATGCAATAAATGGTTTTATTTAGTGTTGAAAAGTGGTAATATTGTTAGTTCTCTATATGAACATTTGAAATCAGAGAAGCACACTACTACTACTACTACAAATGAGGCTTCACATGAGGATATTGGGTTGAGTGACATGCTCAAGAGACCCAAGAAGCCTACCAATGATAAGTCCCAACAAAGTTTGACTAGGTTCTTGGTCCCATCAACATCATCAGTATTACATAGGGTTCTACAAGTGAAAATCCTTCTACTTTAGGCGTGTTAATTAACAATAGACTAAACTTGAATATGATATATTATTTTATTTATCTTACTTCAAATTTATTTGTTTTTTACTATGTTGGCATATTATTATAGCTCAATTATCTCCCTTATTATTACAATGTTGGGGGTATTGGTATCCTAATATTTATATAAATGGGGAGAGATTGGAAACAAAGGTCCTAATGGAAGATCTAAGGGGTGGAAAATCATGGGCCATAGAGAAGCATACCAAGATCATGTTATGTTATGAGGGTATTGAATGTCGTACTGATGGTACATATAGGCATATTCATTGCCAGAGAACTTCTAAAATAGGGATCCCATTTGATTCATTAACATGCATATTTTGTAAGTTGGTTCCAGAATGTGATGACTTCAGGATGCAATTATATCTTGAATCAAGATGCACCAATAAAGGAAGTGAATGATATACAGGAAAAGGTAGAATACTGGACCATTTGACTCAAAATGAACTCAAGAATGCTACAAGGGTTACAAATGCTAATCATAGATCAACAATGCGAGTTATTTGGTGGGAGAGGATGATGGTTGCTACACTCTCTATTAGAATGAGATCCCTAAAGGAAAAGTTGCTTGAATTGAAAGAAAGAAAGGATGTCTTTAGGTTTTGCAAGGATGTGTGTGAGGCACATAAGCAAGGAAAATTATAAGGTAAAGATGAAATTTTTTATTTTTTCAAGGATATATTTCATGACTTGATGCATGCAAAAGTCGGGAGAAGGTATAGTACATCCACAAAATCCCTTTATGATATGATCAAGTTATGGGGAGGTCCTATATTACATAGCCTTATTAGCTTGAATCTGGATGATCCTTCAATATATATGACTCTAAGGAAACTTAGAAAGTCATTAGCATATATCCTAGGGAAGCATGAGCACATTTTTGAGGAAGCCAGAAACTTTTATGCTTATTATAAAGCCAAACAGGGTATAGATGGCCCAATTCATGTATGCCTTGTTAAAGATGAAACAATTGTGAAAGAATATATTAGGTGGGTAGCCAAAAGCAATACACTAGTGGGGTTTTGTGGTACGAGAGAAGAAAATTAATGCCAATCACATTTCTTGGTGAGATTTGGTGAGGGAGATGTAGGCTATGAGATTATAAAAAATTCTTTTAAGAACAATGTTATTGGCCATTATGAACGTGTTATTATTGCAAACCCTTTACATCGAAAACTTCCTCGTTTGGTTGTGGTTTTTCATTCAACATGCAATAGGTTCGACACAGATTTTGTTTATCAACGATGGGAAAAGGTAATATATATGTGGAAGAAACATATGGAAAATAATTTGGGACCTACTGTTGGTCATTCCTCAGATGGGATAGCAGAAGAAGAAAACTTATGTTGAAGGATTATTCTTCAACATCAGGTATTCGATATCAACTTCCTTGGGAAGTGTGGAGGATAACTTGGTTTTACAATGTTTGAAATGTAATAGGATTTCATGACCAAGATTACATCCAAAATGGAAAAAAGCTAGTGAATCCTTTGTTTAGCGGTTGCTGAGAATTGGTTTTAGGAAATGAGTATATAAGTTTTGGTCATGTCAAAATGGTTTATCACACTTTTAAAGTGGATGATCACAATCTTAAGGGTGAAGATATAAAGAGGATTGATCGAAAAAATTGGGGCTCCACAAAATGCATTATGTCAAGGCCTGTTCAGAGGTGTTTGAAAGAGTTGAGAAGTAGACTAAGTGGCAAGTTAGGGAGGACACAAGCTATAAATACTTACCTAATGATTGTTGATGATACATTGACATCTTTAAGTCTCATAGTTTTATCCTTTCGGAAAGAGTGTGAAATGATTCACGAGTTCATCACTTCTTCACACTATGGTTATGTTGGATACATAAACAATCTCATGCTAATGTCAACATAAATTTCATCAATAGAGAGGCATATCAAGATGTGAAGATTTCTTGCCATTTTTCTATTTTGTTGATTAGATTGTTTCAAGATCAATACTCAAACTTGCCATGTGTGTTTCACTTGAATATTTCAAATGCATATGAGAAATTCTTTAGAAAAGTTGGTGGGATGGTTGGAGTGAGAGGGCCTATGATAATGCACTAGTGCTTAGCTCTTAGCCCTTAAGCACACAATCCTAAGCCTTTTTGTTTCAAAGCCTCCAGTGCTATTTTCCATTACATAAGGCCATGGGCCCTTGGTCACTTTAACAAACAAAAACACCACAAAACTAACCCCCAGGTGCACCTTTACAACACATCATAAAATTGTCAAATGTCAACAACATCTTCATCCCTAAAATTTGTTACCTTGGGATTTTCAAATGCACCTCACTTCTAAAACGTTGGGGACAATCCTTCAAGGTCACATCATACATGCCACATGTTGCTTCATGAGTGGTCCACATGTCACTCATTTTCACCCCACTTGGCCACCCAAAAGTTTCAAATATACATGTCATTTGTCACTATTTAGGAGTTCCTTGTCACCATAGGATTTTAAGTTGACCTCATCTCAGGCATTAGAGTTATTGATGTCATGTGCCATCGTGGCTCCACAGTGTCTTTTTTAGCCAATCATATCGTGTCAAGTGTCCATCTTCCATTATACCACATTGTCAAGGGTACGGATTTCCCAAGATCCTTCTTCCTGGAACATTTCACATGAACTTCCTTTGAAACTTCCGGGGAAGAACCTTCAGGGTGACATGTCCTATGGGCACACTTGCGCAATCTATATTGAGCTTTGTTTGGTTGATTTTTTTGCATGTGCCATCTCACTCCAGACTACCGTTGACCCTGGATCCACGGAGCTTTAGTACTACAATACCTTTGAAAACTCTCAGGGTAATGTGTCCTAGGCTAGACCCGCGTTGTACCTTTTGATATTTGATTAGTCTATCTCCACTCCTACGTCAACTCACCCCAGACCCTAGATCCCCAGAGCTTTGGTATTGTGATACCTTTGAAAACCATTGGCAAAGTACCTCTGGGGTGACATGTCCTATGGGCTCCCCCCATGCAAACTCCTTCATTTTTTATCGATGGTTTTTTCATACCACCCCTATGTAGTTTTGTGGTAAAGGTGGGAGGGGGTATACTTTTAAAAAGGACCATGGATCACATGATCATTGATTTGGGAAATCCAGGCCATCAGAAACCAACCCCTGTTGTTTAACCCTTGGGTGAGCATGAGCACTGACTTTTTCTCTGATGAGTTAGAGGTGAGACATGGCACGTAGTCCACACACAAACTTTTCCACTATTTAAATGTCACTTCGCCAACTCCTCTGCCAACTTTGGAGAACCTTGCAAACTTAGTGCCAACTAACCCCTTAACACCAATTTAACTTTGTAACTTGGGATTTTGGTCATCTAACTCTGACCAGTCATATCTTTCACTCCCGAGGGCCAAATTCAAACTTTGACATACCCTTGGAAATTTCTTTGTGAGCACTATCCATTTGTGCTACTACCAAGAACATCTAAGTTATTTCCTTCAGAAAAAAATTCTCTCAAATCCTGAGCCAACCATACACCATAGCTATAAGATTTATAGCTTCTTCAATTGACCTGTTACTATGATGGTTCTCTAATAAAGATTGCAGCTACCAGAAGACACCCCCTAAAATTGACACGCCATGCATCTGCCATCCTTATCCCTTTGAAATAAATACCAACATTATGCTCAACAATATCCTCGTTTAGCATTGATGGTAACAATTCTATACCTTGTTGTAGCACCTCTCCCTAAAATTAAGTAGGGTTCTCTCCATCTTTGCACCCCCCCTAACATCTATAATCATCATTCCACTTAATAATTTCTTCTCCCCCTTTGACATCAATTGTAAAGGATGCACCAAAATAAACCCCCCCCCCCCCCCTAAATATTTGCAATCTGCTCTTTAATTGGACCAACACACTGAGTAGCTTCCAAAAATCATTCAAATTGAGTGATTTGGTTGTAGAAGAAACAACTCCTATTTGTTTCCCAATATTCTTAAAGGGTTCTCATGCTAGATGCTTTATGAATATATCTGCAAGTTACTCATTAGTGGCCACATATTCAATTTGAACCACATTAGTAGCAACTAATTCTCTTAAGAAATGAAACTTAATTGGAATATGCTTGGTATTTGAACGAATGACATGATTTTTAAAGATGATGATAACACTAGAATTGTCACACATGATTGGAATTGAATCGTTCAAATCTACCATGATGTCCTTTAAGGCTTTCTTCTTCAAAAGAATATGCGTGCAACATGTGGCTGCAACCATTAGAGAAATTTGAAGGTCTAAAACAGGCCTCATAAGGATTATTATAAAATAATAGTGGAAATAATAAAATAAGATAAGATTACTTCATCCAATTTTAGAGGGAAAAGGAAAAACTACTTTTTCAACATGCATTTCCAACTTATCTCCCTACGAGTTTACTCAAATTTGAAGTGGGAGCACTCGTTGGGAGTAGAATTTAATTTCTCATCCCATGAGTATGAATGTTGCATACTTTCAATGGACTCTACTACATGAAAAATGAGAAATACATGAAAAGCGTGATTGCAAACATACCTTTCATGTATTTCTCATTTTTCGTATAGAAGGGTCCATCAAAAGTATGCAGCATGGGTACTCCTTGGAGGGGGAATTCTACACACAATGAGTATTCTCGCTCAAAATTTATGTAAATCCATAAGGATATAAGTTTAAAACATGAGTTGAAAAGGTAGTTTTTTTCCCTTTTTCTTTTTTAATCTTTTTAGTTTTTTACTCCAAAAAAAGTGAATCATCCCCCATGGTTCTCTTGAATCCTATTGGTTCTTATAAATTTGATTTTGGTTGTACATTTTTGTTTTGAGGCCCATTCTAGACCTCAAATTTCTCTAATGAATGTGCTCAACTTCAACCTTAGATAACTAGATTGATTCTTTTTTTTTTTGCTAACCGAAGACACAAGACAATATTCCAAAAAGAATGTTGCTCTAGAGGTGTTTTTCTTGTCATCAAGGTTCCCTGCCCAATCAATATCAGTGTAAGATTTTAATTTAAAGGTAATTTCCTATGGAATACCATAAACGAAAGTCTATTGTTCCTTGTAAGTATTTGAAAATTATTTTTACAACATTGACGTGGCTTTCTCTATTACTGGCTTGAAATCTGGTCCCTAGGCCCACTGCTTCAATTATGTCTAGTCTTGAGGTTGTGAGATACAACAAGCTTTCATTCATCGTTCTGTGAACTATCTAATCTACAAGAGGGATTTGATCCGCTTTTCATAGCTTATAGGAAATAACCAATTGGGTACTAACTAGCTTGCATTCTTCCATCCCAAATTTCGTCAATGTTTCTCGTAAATACTTAAATTGAGAGATGAAGACGCAATCTTTAGATTGAGAAATTTGCATCCTGAGGAAGAAGGACAATTCTCCTATCATAGACCTCTCAAATTATTTATGTATTGACTCAAAAAATCGACGTACCATTTGTCCCAAATCACTTCCAAAGATGATATCATTTACATAAACCACAACAATCAGAAAATGATCATCTTCAAATTTTATAAATTTTATATACAAATTATTGTCTACAGTCCCTATTTTGAAACCTTGTTGCTGAAGATATTTGTATAATATAGCCTACATAGCTCTAGGGGCTTATTTTACCCCATGCAGAGCCTTTTTCAGTCTACAAACATAATCTTATCATTTTTTTTTTTTTCAACACAAACCCATCTGGTTGTTATATGTATACTTCTTCATCTAGACCTCTATTGAGAAAGGTCGATTTCACATCCATTTTATATACCTTGATACTCTTATGGTTGTCAAAAGCAAGAAACATTCTAATGGTTTCCAATTTGGTTATAGGTGGAAAGGTCTCTTCAAAGTCTATCCATTCTATCTGTGTGTACCCTTTGTTCCTTATCACTTATCCTTCCTCATTTAGCTTATTTTTAAAGATCCATTTGGTTCGTATAAAATTTTGGTATTTAGGTCTAGGGATAAGCTCTCAAGTGTCATTTTTATTTATTTTATCCAATTCTTCATTCATTTCCTTCACCTAGAACTTGTCTTCACTTGCATGGGCGATATTTTTGGGCTCAATTTTTTACAATAGGGAAATATTTGCACAACTTGGACTTCTAAGGAATTTCCTCCTAGTTTGAACATCAAGTTTACGATCACAAATAATTTGAGTTTTCTGAACATACCTGGAAGGAATCTTGTGCCTCTGTGTTGAATCTTCTTCTTCATCTTCTAAGTATGCCTCTACTTCCTCTTGATCTAAGAATTTAGAGGCGGGATCTTCTTCTTCACCTGAGTTCTCATTTTCTCTAGATGGATTTGAACCTAGTTGTATTTCCCCCGCTACAATATCAATGCAATATTCAACCCTTTTTATCCTCTTGTTGAAGCACTTGTAGCCTTTACTCTTGGATGAGAATCCAATAAATATACCCTCATTAGCTAAAGAGTCAAATTTTCCATGATATTTATCATTTCTCTTGATATAACATTTTCTCCATAATAGTGTCATGTTTTCTAGTTAGAAAACAACTTGTATTGCTTCTCCCTAGAAGGTGTATGGAACCTCCCCTTCATCCATTATTTCTCTGGCCATATCCTAAATTGTTATATTCTTTCTCTCTACTACATTCTGTTGTGGTGTTCTGGATATTGAGTACTTCCTCCTTTTTCCATGTTCTTCACAAAATTATTCAAACTCTCTAGAGGTGAATTATCCTCCCATGTCTGATCTTAAGAATTTAATATTTAGATCTTTCTTATTTTCAACCTAAAATTTAAATATCTTAAATTTTTTTAGAGATTTTGTTTTTCCTTTCAAGAACATTATCCAAGTGGCCTTGGTAAAATCATGAATAAATAAAATAAAGTACCTTTCTCCTCATAGACTATTTCTTCTTGTAGGACCACATATGTCAATGTGAAGCATCTCCAGAGGTATAGAGGATGATAATTACTTTGTATTAAATTGACTCCCTCTCTTATTCCCAAACCGACAGGATTTGGAGATTGAGCTATCAAGATTTTACAATCTGGGAAATACCCTGACTGCCTCTATTTTGTTGATCTTTATTAGGTTGTTTAAATTTATATGACAAAGTATTCTATGTCACAACCATGTCTGATTTGTTTTACTCAAGTAACATCTTATTATATAATCATCAAACACATGCACATTGTTGTGAGCCCTGAATGACTTTCCTACAAGCTTCTTGTTCTCTGCTTTTCGGATCTCACAGTCTTTAGATCGAAAAGTCAGAGTGTAGCCATTGTTGTTGGCATTATGAGACAAGTGTTGTCCTTGATGGAAAATCACTCAGATGATAAATTATAGTGCAGCAAAGTTATTTTCAAGTTCACGGAATTTTAT
>APFE031700185.1:0-34381 GCA_000404065.3 Pinus taeda | reverse complement strand
CTAAGCTTTTCAAAAATAAGGAAAGCATGCAAATATCAGGCAGTTTGCGATCTTCCAGATATCAAAATTCCTGACAACACCATATGCAAATCATGTCAGTTTGGAAAACAAACTAGAACTAACTTTCCAGAGAAAGAAGGATCATCTAGCATGCCTCTTGAGCTAGTACATACAGATGCATGCGGTCCTTTCAGAAAAAGAACACCTCGAGGAGAAGAATACTTGATATTATTCATTGACGATTTCTCCAGGTTTGTCTGGTTAGGACTTATGAAGCACAAAGATGAATCATTCGAAAAATTCAAAGCCTTCAAAGCCTTGACTGAAAATGAATCGGGTCACAAAATTAAGTGCCTCAGATCCGATAGAGGTGGGGAATTTACCTCAAATGAATTTTTTGATTTCTGTGAAGAACATGGGATAAGAAGAGAATTCTCTACAGCTAGAACTCCTCAGCAAAATGGAGTTGTGGAAAGAATGAACAGAACAGTCCAACAAATGGCCCTTGCTATGCTTGATGAATCAGGGACTCCCGCAACTTTCTGAGGTGAAGCTGCTCATGCTGCGGTTGTTATTCTAAACAAAACAAATGTCCGGGTGAACAGCACTCAAACTCCTCATGAGCTCTGGAATGGTAAGACTCCTTCGGTAAAGCACTTCAAAATATTTGGGAGAAAATGCTATATTAAGAATACTGATGAGCAGCTCGGCAAACTTGAACCTAGAGCATATGAAGGTATTCTTCTTGGTTACTCTCCACATAGCAAAGCATACAAGTGCTACAATAAAAGACTTGGCAGAATTGTTGAAAGCATTGATGTAGTGGTTGATGAGAAGGGATACATTCCTAGGCAAGTAAATCATGAAGACCTCGAAGAAGATGAAGGCTACCCTCAACGACATAATGATGAGAACCTCAAGAAGAACCTCAAGAAGAACCAGAGGAGAAGACAAGAATAGAAGAAAAGACTCCATCCAGATATGTTCAGAAGAATCATCCAGAATCTCAGATTATGGGGCAGAAAGAAGCAGGTGTACAAACAAGAAGAACAGTTGCAGAAGCCTCAAGCTATTTGGCATTACTCTCCTTTACTGAACCACAAAATGTGAAAGAGGCATGCAAAGATGAATGTTGGATAAAAGCAATGGATGAAGAACTTGAGCAAATCGAAAGGAACAACACTTGGGAACTGGTTCCTAGACCAAAGGATAAGAATGTTATCGGAAAAAAATGGGTCTTCAAAAATAAATTGAATGAAAATGGAGAAGTAATTAGAAACAAGGCCAGACTTGTTTGTAAAGGGTATGCGCAGCAAGAAGAAATAGACTTTGAAGAAACCTTTGCTCCCGTTGCAAGACTTGAGGCCATTCGAATGTTCCTTGCTCTCAAGTTTTCAAAACTTCAAAGTATTTCAAATGGATGTGAAATCAGCCTTTCTGAATGGAGACTTGGAAGAAGAAGTATACATTGAACAGCCAGATGGGTTCATTCTTGGAAATGATCCAAATCTTGTATGCAGATTGAAAAAGGCTCTCTATGGGCTCAAACAAGCTCCAAGGGCTTGGTACTATCGTTTGGATAAATATCTTCATCAACAAGGTTTTTCAAAAAGATCAGCAGATAGCAATCTTTATATAAAAGTTGAAAATGACAAATTGCTAATACTTGTTGTGTATGTAGATGACATTATTTTTGGCAGCAATGAAGAAGAGATGAGTCAAAGCTTTGCTTTGGTCATGCAGAAAGAATTTGAAATGTCCTTGCTGGGAAAACTGACATATTTCCTTGGTTTGCAAATCGAACAAAAGGAAGGAGGAATCTTTTTATCTCAAACCAAGTATCTCAAAACAGATCTTGAAGAATATGGCATGGAAGATGCAAAACTAGTATGTACACCTATGGTCACAGGATGTAGCCTCAGTGCAAATGATGAATATGCAGCAGTACATCAACCAACCTATAGATCTATGATCGGAAGTCTACTTTATTTGACAGGTACCCAACCGGATATCATGCATGCAGTAGGAATAGTTGGAAGATTTCAGGCAAATCCAAAGGAGACGCATCTTCAGGCATTGAAGAGAATTTTCAAATATCTTCAAGGGACACAAAATTATGGCTTATGGTATCCTAGAGATACAGATCTCACACTTCATGCTTATACAGATGCAGATTGGGCCGGAAGCGTGGATGACAGGAAGAACACAAGTGGTGGTGCATTCTTTATGGGTTCCAGATTAGTATCTTGGTTCAGCAAGAAACAGAGTTCGATTGCCTTATCTACAGCTGAAGCGGAATATGTCGCTGCTGCATCTTCCTGCACTCAACTCCTTTGGATGATACAGACCTTGCAGGATTTTCAAATGACTTGTACACCACCTATCTCTATCTTATGCGATAACACAAGTGCAATCAGCATCTCAAAGAATCCTGTCATGCATTCAAAAACCAAGCACATACCAATCAAGTATCATTTTCTCCGAGAACAAGTGCTTGAACAAAAGGTCAAGTTGAAGTATGTTCCTTCTAAGGAACAAGTTGTTGATATTCTCACCAAACCATTGCCCAGGGATACTTTTGAATACCTCAGGCAAAAGCTGGGGGTTGTTGATGAATCATCTTATTGTTGAGACTCTTCTGATTGTTGGTTGTACGCATGATTCATCTGGGGTATATGCGTACATGTGCTGGGTTGCGGCACAGGTTCAGGGGGAGAATATAATGCATTGTTGGCACTATGGAGGTTGTACAAAAGGAGATCATGGGAGCTGGTCTGAATATAGCTGCAATATGTCTCTATCTCTTTCTTGGTCATTCATGGTGTCTGGTGGTTTATGGTTCTTCTTTGCAGATCTGGTTCATATTCAGGGGGAGCATGATCTTAGGGGGAGCATAACCCTTTGCCCTTGATGTCAAAGGGGGAGAATGTCGCTGATTTTGAGGTTGCCATCAAGTCCCAAGGGGGAGATTGTTGGCATTATGTTTCTGGTATGGTTATATGTTACAGATGTTGTACTTGATGGCAACACCCATGGCATGGCTCTCAATATGATGAGAATTAAGAAGTACGTAGGAGAACAATCCAGAAGATGCATACCCGCAGGTACACCATGTAGGGACCGCGTCCAGACATGCCGGTTACCCATTCATGAGGTGCGTACCCCGAGTGCACACACTTCAAGGCAGTAAAGCGTGCACATGTGGGGTTCCTTATGTTTAACCCTTGGTATTTAGTCGACGGTATTGTGTTATTATGGTTTTGGCCCATGGTATTGGTCCATGATTTGAGGAAGAGCTTGCGTATATAAAGCAAACGAGATCATTTGGCTTGGGTATGCTTTTGGGTTGAATATCTTAAGATCTGAAATATTGGGTTATTGTTTCAAAAGATCGATCTATATGAAAGTGAAGTGGAAAGTGAATCTGTGAAGGGTGATCTCTCGAGCGCTGCAGCTGCGGAAGTGCGGAGGTGCCACAAAAGGTGCAGTGCGGAGACGCCATAAAGGCGCCACCGAAGGCGCAGTGCAGAGATGCCACAGAGGCGCCATAGAAGGCGCAGTGCAGAGGCGCCACAGAAGGCGTAGTACGAAGGCGCCACAGAAGGCGCAGTGCGGAGACGCCACAGAGACACCACAAAAGGCGCAGTGCGGAGGTGCCACAGAAGGCACAGTGCGAAGGCGCCACAGAAGGCGCACTGCAGAGATGCCACAGAGGCGCCACAGAAGGCGCAGTGTGGAGACGCCACAGAGGCACCACAGAAGGCGCAGTGCGGAGGCGCCACAGGAGACGCCACAGTGACGCCACCGAAGGTGCAGTACGGAGGCGCCAATAAAGGCGCAGTTGCGGAGGTGCGCGGCGCCACAGAAGGCATGGCTGTGGAGGTGCGCGGCACCACAGAAGGTGAAGTGCGTAGCGACGCAGGCGAGAGAAAAGGAAATTGCGTATCTGTCTTAAGATATTTTGTTGACTGATTTTTTTGTTGATAAGGTGTTCTGGGTTTAGTTTACTGTTATTGTGGATCTGGTTATCTAGGTGACTTACTGGTACTTGATGATCATTTGATGTTTATGGATCCAGTTTAAAAATTTATGAAAAGTGGTCCTTGAAAGAAAAGAAGTAGGGGGTTGTAGCTCCCCTCCAGGAGAGACTGGAAAACGAGAGAGAGTTGTAGCTCTCTGAAGGTTGCAGCCTGCGTACTGGTAAAGGACTGCACCAGTACAAGACCATTGTAAAAGGAGTTTCTAATTTGAAAGAAGATAGAGACATATTGCAGCAGGTGGTTTTCACCCACATTGGGTTTCCATCTTATATCTGGTGTTCTTTGATGTGACTGTCTGTTTTTCTTGCTCATTATTTTATGGTAATGATATGAAAAAATAATTCAAAGTGTAAATAAGGAAGATTTGTTAAAAGAACTAGATAATACTGATTCACCCCCCCTCTCAGTATTATTTTCAACAATTATCACATCTTTGACTTACACTAAGCAAAGTGTGCTTGAGGCCTTACACATACAACACATTTTAGGCCTTGGTCTTCTCATCAAGTTTGAATATTCCCTTCCCATTAATTTGTGTTGGAACATTATTTCTAAAGGTATCATTTCCTTTATCCTTTTCTTTCAAAAACAATAATTTATTCTTGTCCCAATCATATGTTTAGAGTAGCCACTATCCACTTACCATCTATTTTTCTTGATCATGTGTAGACAAAGCAAGTTCACATTCCTTTTTTTTCTTAGTCTTCTGCTTCTTACTCCTCTTATTCCTTGGGAATGTTGGTTTCTCAGTGGACTATAGTTTTGAAGGAGACTCAAAATTGCTTCTACACTCACTTGCCTCGCGACCAAAATTATTACACTTGAAACACTCCATTTCATCCATCAAGGGAAAGAAAGGGTTCCTTTTGCTAGGGAACAAGTTACGAGCTCTAGATTTTTGATAATTTATATATCTGAAAATTTCATCTCTTTCAACTTTAAAAATTCTGTAATTAATGGATTTATGTCCAAATATATGGCATTTATAGAAATGTCCATAGAACAACTCAAAGTACCTAATATTTAAAATTTATTGAGCTTGAGTTGATTTCTTGTACCTTTGTTATCTTGCTGACTGATTTACACATATATGTGGGAGAATATTTGAGAAGTTAGCATTCTTGATCCAACGTTGGGTGATTTTCTAACTTGTTTTTGGTTTATCACCATTGACTCTATAGTGTAACATCTCTACAAAGATATGGGGGCCTTCTAATCCTATGGACCTGAAACTTGTCCTTCCTTTAAAATACTTTTGTGATTCAAAGTATCCCAAACCTTCCTTCATCCTAGTATATCTTTGACTACTCAAAATGTGATTTAATTTCTTTATTCCTTCAACAAGTTTTATTTCCAAATAATTCTCAAATTTGGACTTCTCTAGGTATGTTCTTAAAGACATAATTTTTTTCTTCTAGACTGTGACAATTATCTTCCTATTCGAGGATAAAATCATTTAGAACCTCTTTCTTTCTTTTTTCTTCATCCAACTTGACTTTTAGGGATATAATTTCTCCTTTACATGTTTCTAAAATCATCTCATCCTATTTATTCATCAACTCGTGTTCCAAGAGTTTATTCTCATCCTCTATTTTTTCACAGGTCTTTTGTTTTTATTCTAATTAAAATGTTATGCTATCTTTGTTTTTAATGGCTTCATCAAGTCTTTCTCTTCGAGAAAAAAAATTCTCATTATTATAATTTTACATACCTTCTTTAGCTCACAACAAATACTCTTTTAGTTGTTTGTTCTTCTTTAGGGCTTTCTTTAACTCACCAAAAGCATTGATGAGCTACCCTTTGAGATCCACTACTCCTTCTTTCTCCTCAAGGTCTAATTCATCCTTGGATTTGGAGTCGGCTTTGAATTCCATGAGTAAGCATTTATTAGGCTCACCTTATGAAGAATCTTTATTGTTTGTTTTTTATGCAAAACTATCCTCTTTGGAGTAGGGCCTGGTCTTCTTGAAGGATTTCTTCTTTTGGTATTTTTGAGCTTTGTCTCTAGGCTTTTGATCCTTATCCTCTTCTATATTTTCTTTATAATGACACTTGGAGGAAAAATTCCCAACTCTTTCTCAATCAAAGCATTTGAAGAGTAGCTTTCCCTTATACTTACTTGAACCATGTTTTAATTTTATATAAAAATGAGAAAGTCTTAACCATATTCATGATTGGAACAATCTTGGTGATATTTTTTCTCTTTAGTATTCTTAGACACTTTAAACGCTTCCTCCTTTCCTCCTTTGGTTTGATCTTCTCTTTTCCCAATTTTCTTGTCATGGGATATGAGGGTTCCATGTGGCTGATCCATTGTGAGATTTTTCAAGCTTTTCATCTCCTTGATTGGTGAGATTTTGGCATTAAATCCTATAGGTAGAGATCTCAAAACCTTTTGAATGACTACTTCCTCTTTGAGACCTTCACCAAGTCCTCTAATCATGTTTGTTACTTCATCAAATCTAAGGAAATATTTTGCTATACATTCTTCTTCATTCATCCTCAATCTCTTGAATCTCATTCTAAAGTTTTGAAGCTTGGATTTCTTAACTTTCTCATCTCCTTCATGACTCTTATTAAGTTTGTCCCACACTTACTTGGTTGACTTATAGTGCATTACCTTTACTAGTTAGAATTAACTAAGACCAAAGAGAATGCCATTCATTTCCTTTGTATTTTTCCCATAAATTGTTTTACCATCTGCATTTGTAGGAGCGGTTGTTGGGACAACATAATAAACTAACATAGAGCTCCAAAAATATACCCCTCTGTACACGGGATAGGCTTCCATTGTAAATTTCCAAAAAACATAATTTGTCCCATCGAATATTGGTATGTTACTTGAGTAAGCATCTCAATTCTCTTATCAAGACATGATTCCTTAAATATCTACCTTCGAGTAGTTAAGTTGTTCATGAAGGAACCAGGCTGTGATACCCATTGTTGGAATAAGGAATTACTAAGAGGGCATGTGAATTAGTAATTAACACTTTTAACCATTTTTAAAATGAATATCTAAAGTTTAAATTGAAAATACTCAAACATCACATGAGATACCATCATTCATACATGTTGGAACACACATATTTACGTGGAAACCTTTTCATGAGAAAAACCACCAAATCTTGCTTTGTATTATGATGATAATCAACGCACCAAATTTGATTACATCATTTGTTTGTGAGCACCCACTCACAAGAGGCTCCAAACCCCTTCAAATTAGCAAGCCACTACTTGCCTAAGGATCTAACCTCTAAAAATGCATACCTATACCTGATTCAACCAATAATGTCCTACTTATATTACATAAAAGCATAAATAACCTAGTTTATTATCTCTTGCGGCTCCTTCCTCTCCGCCCTGTTGGGTGTGGAGCATGATTATCTTCTGTATTCAAAGGTTTCAGCTGGATATATACCCCAAGAAGACTGTACAACCCTCCACGTGGGGGGGGGGGTGTAGGGGGGACTTGTCCCCCCCCCCGTAGGGGTTTGGGGGCCAGTGGTCCCCAGCCAGGGGTTCAAGGGCAGCGCCCCTAAAGCTAAAAATAGATGTAAAATTGCCTTGTAAAAGTATAGTAATTTCTAGTCAATCTGGGCCGCTCATTAAGCGGATGATCTGACGGTAGAAGTTATGTTTAATTTAGAGTTTTTTGCCCTAGAAGGCAACCCCTTGCTACATATGAGGGAATTGTATTGCGTCTATGTATATCTAGATTCTAAGTGAGGAAGAGAGAGGAGATTTAGAGCGAAGAGGGTGTTACAGCGGATATGCTGTAGGTTGTATCTCTTTAGTTTGTTGGATAATATAAAAACAAGGACTAGCTATTTCTCCGTGGACATAGCCCAAACTATGTGAACCACGTATATATATGTCTCTCTTGTTTTATGCGTTTTCTGTGTTTATATTTCTACAATATTTTATGTGTTCCATTTCTCTATAATATATAATTTTCTAACACGCCCTACATACACACACTCAACTACCCTCATCTTTTCTACTTAACTCTATTGCACCCTATACTCTTCTCTTCTCAACCTCAACATTGGCATGCCTCAATTCAACAATATATACACACCCCACACTTATTGATTTAAACACTTCCTCAACCTAAACACTTTCTCATCATAACTCTTTTAAGAGGGTAGCCATTTCCCAACCTTGTAGTTTGAGATCATACATTAATTGAAACAAAGTACTCTAATCAGAACAAAAGCAACACACTATTAGTGACATTTTACTTTCATAGCATGGCTCTCCTTACTTATTAAATGATCTATTGTTCAAATGATGTGATTAGGGATGGTTCTCTTTACTATGGATAGTGATCCATTAATTCACTGAGCATTTTTGTCCTCATTGCCTTTCTTCTCTTTTCTCTACAGTTATCATTGATTCTCACAACATTTTTTAGCAGAGTTTTCCTACTTTAGTGACCCTCCAGATATGGCATAACTTCCAAATATAACACATGGGATAAAATAGTTTTTGACCTATTCAAGCCCAATAAATCTTAGCCCTTAGCACTTAAGAAAACATGCCTAAGAATTTATGTATCAAATTTTATAATTCTCTTTTCCATTGCATAAACCTATGGGCCCTTGGTATCTTTAACACACAAAACCACCACAAAACTGACCCCTGGGTGCAACTTTACAACACATGACAAAACTATCAAAATTCGACGACATCTTCATCCCCCGGAACACACCTCACTTCTAAAACACCAGGGAAAATCCTTTAGGGTGACATCATACGTTCCACATGTCACTTCTTGAGTGGTCCACATCTCACTCATTTTCAGCCCTCTTGGCCACCCAAAAGTGCCAAATATGAATCCCACATGTCACTCTCTAGGAGTGCCAAATCACCCCATGATTTTAAACTACTTACGTCATGTTGACATCATCTTGGGCATTAGGGCTGCTGATGTCATTTGCCACCATGGCTCCACATTGTCTCTGTCAACCAATCATATTGCGCCGTGTACTTCTACCATTGGACCATATTGTCAAGGATACAAATTTCCCCAAAAAAATTGACATGAGCTTCCTTCGAAACTCGTGAGGTGATATGTCTTGTGGGCTCCCCCCATGCGATCTGTCCTAAGCTTTGATTGGTCCATCTTCGTGCCTATGCCAACTCACCTTGGACTCTGAATCCCCAAATATTTGGTACCACACTACCTTTGAAAACTCCCAGAGAAGAACCTCTGGGGTGACGGGTCCTAGATGAGACCCACATTGTACCTCCTAAGATTTTATTGGTCCATCTATGTTCCTGCGCTAGCTCACGCCAGAACCCAAATCCTCGGAGCTTTGGTATCACGCTATCTTTGAAAACTCCGGGGGAAGGACCTCTGGGATGATGTGTCCTGTGGGAGCCCCCAACACCAACTCCTTCATTTACCACTGATGACATTCGCAAACCACCCCTTTCTAGTTTCATGGTAAAGGGGGTAGGGAGTCTTCTTTTAATAAGGATCGTCGATCACATGAATGGGCACCCTCTTTTTCTCTAATGAGTTAAAGGTTATGTATGGCACGTGATCCACCCATAAACTTGTCCATTGTTTAACTATCACTCTCTCAGCTCTTTCACCAAATTTGGAGAACCTTGCCAAACTTAGCACTAACTAACCCCTTAGCACCAATTTATCTCTACAACTTGAGATTTTGGTTTGCTAACTTTGATTGCCCAAATTTAAACTTTGACATATCATTAGAAATTTCTTTCCAAGAAATATCCAACTGTGGTACTACCAGGAACATCAAAGTTGATTTCCTTGAGAAAGAAATTCTCAAATCCTGATCCACCTAAGCACCATAGCTATAATATTTATAACTTCTTCAGTTAAATGACTATTGTGATTGTTCTCTACTAGATATATTGTAGCTACTATAGGAATCCCCATAAACTTGACATGCCATGCATCTTCCATCTGTACCCATTTGAATTCAATGCAAACATTATGTTCAACATGAACTCCTTTAAATATATTATTTACATGAACCATGAAATTAGTTCTTTAGAACGAGTTACATAGGAAATCATTAAATCAATTTAGTTGCATTTTATTCCAATGAAAAGGAAAACATCATGACACTGCATATTCATTCAATATCATCACACTCATTCCAATAATTCATATGGAAATAAAAAATTTCATGCCAACAAATAAAATGATCTCAATGCCAAGAGGTTCACATTCACTCTCTCGACAAAGATATCCATATCAGTATTTACTTTATGTGGGAGTGAGGGATTCACACCACTCACTTCAATAATCAATAACTCTTTAAATATATTAAGAATCATAGTTATTCATGACAATCGTCCATTCTAAAGCTTGTCCTACATAAGCATGGATGCATTTAATGCATCAAATATATAGACTATATTAAATTTTATAAATCATGATCATATAAAATGTAACCATACCAAATTATCATATTTCCACTAAGTATTTTATGACAGGAAAGAATTTACATATCAAAATAGTAACAATTCATATTCATGTGCCTTACCATCATTCTTAGAATCATTCATATCCATGCATTCCCTTAATGCATTATCCACCATAAATTCTCTTTGATCTGTGAATATATTACTCATTGATCTAATTATTTTCTAACAAGAAATCTTGCATATAATTCTAAGATTTTACCAAATATTATGTGCTAGCATCTTTATTCCTTAACTGTAACCCTATTGGACATTCATGCAACACATGCATTTGAGTGAAAAATATATTACAAAGATAAAAACATAGCCTAAAGGAATTCTTATTCGATTCTTTTACCTTTTTTCTTTGGCTTGACTGGTTTTCCATACTCACATGGATTCTATCACTATGCATACTTAGTTGATAATTTCTCAAAGGTTCTATATTAATATTTCTTTAGCATTATTTGACATGTGTTATCTTTTTGTTATTATCGATGTTATTTGTATAACTAAAGGAACTTCCTTGCGTCAAATCCTACTTGAATGAGTATAAGCATTCATATCAAATTTATGATAACAACATGTTCTCTTCAAAATCCTTCCAACGAGAATCCTTTTCCCTTTGTCCTATGTACGAGGTTGTTGGGTAATTGTATCATCATCATCTTCAACCATTCCTAACCATGTAGAAAATTCACAATTACATTAGCTTATCAATTTAAACACAAAACACCTGCATGAACATACTTGCATGCACTCTATAAAGCATTTCTATTGATGTGTGTATTAATGGAATTCTCATATTCAATTACTTTTGTTTCTATATTTGATTAACATTCTAAGGATGATATATTTTTTACTTTTTTAGTCTGTCATATCTAATAAAACATTAGCAGGGAAGAGATTCAATGGTTTCCTCCCTGTAATTCTATTTTATAGCCTAGATTCCAAACAATGTTGCTCCATTTGCCTTGAGAAGTTACTATGAATTGGTTTTCCATTTCCTTCTGGATTCAACCCATCATTCTATACAATGCATACTTTTCACAAGACAAGATTAGTATCCAACATATCAATCCTAGTAAATCAAATTTAGATCAATAGATCAAATCGAATCTAAGTGTCAAAATACCTAGTTATTATCTTCATCATTTCGTAAGTTTACTTCCTCAATTAGAGATTTCTTTCAATCTCTTCATATGTGACTTCATTAACATGTAACTCTTCCTAGTTGAAATATCCATTAGCCATTAAGATGATCTCAATTTCATGGGTTAGCACCAACTCTATCCTTTGAACTTCTTGCATATCAATTCCCTGTCCATATTCATAAATGTGCATTCACATTATGTATTCAAAATTGCCTCAATCATGAACATTAAGATTCATGTGCACTAACTCCACCCTTTTCTCATTATTCATGTTCATTTATTAAATTCAATATCTTCCTCCCTTATGAGAGATTTGTCACACATTATTTTGTCACACCTCCTGTTCACTTCTTGTCCATATCCTTAAGTGCCAAAACATTGACTACTATGCAACATATCCATCATGATATACAAACCAAAGCCTCCCTAAAGAATCAACGTAAAAATTCCCTAAATCCATTCTTAAGAAGGTGGCCTAAAAACCCAATTTTGGGCATCAACTCATTTTTCTCCACTTTCTGCCTGTGTTGATGGCAAGTTGCTCAGTTATACACTTGTGTTAACATCGCAAGTTTTCATAGGAAAACTTGCGTTGAACCTCTTTTGGCAGGTTTTCCCAAACTGGAGGAGAAGCTTCACATACTAGAACCTTCGGGAACAACGAGATGGATATTGGTTGTTTTTGATATGGTTTAGCTCTCCCATTTGGACCTCTTGATCTTATCATCAAGGGCTTTCCCCTTGAGATGTGGACCTTCCTCCCCCTTTTGTGGATCCCTAACTACCTCTCCCTTCCTATAAATTCACTCCCTTCCATCCCTAAATGGTTGGTCATTGATTGTTGCATCCCTATGCTGAGATTATGCTTACATGCTATCCATTCTAGCTTGGAGAAGGAGTGCTTGAAGAGACATTGCTTAGACATGGACAACCACCAAAAGGAGGTCTCCAACATCAAGGCATAGGTTGTATGCTTCCCTTTTTAGCTTATTAATATATACATCTGATGTTCACTTTCCATAATTGTGTAAATGTTTATGCTATTAGCTTAATGTTAATTGATCTATTAAGTAGTTTATGTTTGATATATGCCATATATGCTCTTGTATCTTGCATAGTACTTTGATCTTCCTTTCCGGTACCCGGATGTGAATAACAACTAAGAAGCGAGGCTTGGAGTGAAAGATTCAAAGCCATCTCCAAGGATCGAGTGATTAACATCAGAGCGAGATAGGTTTCTCCTTCTTCCTGCATTTGTCAAACATAAGCTAGGAAAGTGTATGTTAGTTTGTTTAGTTTGTTTCTAGACCCACTCATTGGGCTAGAGGGATTGCCTCTACCCACAGAGGGGATTTGCCTTCAGAACAAAATGGTGACTCCGCTGGGGAAGCTATAGCCTTTTCATCCTATTTTCTCGAGAGATATCTTTATCAATTTGATTGACCATCATGTTCTCAGTTAGTTTGGGTTGATATAGGTCTGCACAACCATGGGTTGCTATCTTAGAGTGCTCATTCTAGGTGCGTTTGTCAAATTCTTTTTATTTTTTTCCTTTCCCAACACGCTTTTTGATCTGACAGTCGCGCTCCCAGCACAATTTTTATTAAAATAGTCATGTTGATCCCCTATTCAACACCAGTTTGGCCTTAACAGCCACGCTGATCCCTGAGATTGGAAAAAATCTAGGGTTTCTCTGTCAAACCCCAGTGTTCCTTAGCCCCTGAGGTCTTATTTTTTCATGCATGATTGGATTTTGTCGATGTTTTGAGTAATTACCTCACTTATTAGAAAATTATTAATTATGTAGACTTCCAAGTGTTTTAGTGCAATTGGATTGATTTTGGGGTTTGTAGGTCAATTGGTTGTCACTTGCCACTTGTGAGTGTCTTTGGGTCTTTGGTTTGCTAAATGATTAGGTATGTTCATCCGTTAAAATCACTTGAAACATTGACTTACATTGGTTTCGTTTTGTCTTGTGCAAAGTCGTTTTTCATGTGTATTAGGTCATCTTGCATTTGAAATCCATCTTTGTCATTTATCAAACATAGATTACATTGTTTGGTTTGAAAACTAAAATGAGCATATTTGCTTATCTGTTTGAAAGATAAAGTGAACAACATTTTCATTTAATTCTTTTGAATTTGGTGTTACTTTGATTGATGCCTTGTTTTCATTAGGACTATTTTGAATCAAAATATTTGTTTTTGCTTTAGTTGAAGCTTACTTGCATGTGAACATCTGAAAATCAAAGAGAACATAATATAAGTAAACTTCATCTTAGTGAAGTGAAGGTCATTTCTGCTTTCAATAGGTTGCATATTCATTAGTGAAAGTGAATTTTAATTTTGCGTTTGCATTTTGCATTTGAAAAAATTAGTGGAGACATATTGTTTGATGCATTAATTGCTTGAACTCTCTTCCCTCACTAATATAGAATTCATTGAAATTAAAGGATTCCTTTTTCTCATATAGTTGTATTCTAGGATTCAGGTGACGTTGTTTAAGCCCAAAATTGAAACATAATTCAAGAAAAACTCTAAAATTTATTGAATTAACCTAAGGAGCATTTGGAACTTAACACAAACATTTAGAGGTCTAAGCCAGAGATGTGTTCCGATATCTATAAACCTAGTAGTTGTCGTGAACTGTTTTCATTGTGTCCCAGGGGTGAAATCTCGTTCTAGTACAAAAGTATATCATAGGTTCTCTAGTACTCTAAGGTATATTAGAGGCACTCTAGTATGGAAAGTATACCAGAATGCTCTCATCGAGCAATTATGCATTAGAAAGCGCTAACTCACACTTGTGCTCTCCGTACCCTTGATTATATATTGGGAGACCCCACTAGGTTGTTATCATTTAGCCATAGGTGACTGAGTCAGCCGCCTTATAAATGTGATATACTGAACGCAACATTCAGGGAGATCAGTCGTCATACGCTAAGTCCTTCATTTCAGCTAAGGTGTATATAACGGTTCACAGATACTTCGTAAACCCTCTTGCCTATCTTGCCCCTCTTTTATTTTGTTATGGTAATTTCTAAAATAAATTAATTGATAACGGAACAACATCCTTCCCATGGAAATACTCCTTAGTAGATCTTGGGTTGATACTGATGGAAACATTTCCTCAATCTACCAGTCAAGGAAACCCATCTTATGGGAATCCTAATTATTTTCCTTATTTTGGAAATATTGGTGCTTTGTATATGGTAACATTGTCCCTTCCTAGATTGACCATTGGTCTGCTAGTTCTCCTCCACCTAAATTGTTGGAAATAATAATGAGAGGGGGGGATGAATCAGTATTATCAGATCAATAAATTTTCATCTCCCAAACAGATTTATATATGCTACTTCTATGAAGTGAACTAGTGCGTACACGCTACTATGATTAGTGAAACCAACATATACCCAGAGAACTTGCGATTTAGTTAATTTATCATGTGTTTATCTTTAACCAATGCATCAGTAACTTATTGAACAGTGCAGTAAAAATAGAATAAACCATCACACATAAGAAACTGAAATAAAAACCAAGATTTAAGGTGAAAACCCAATGTGGGTGAAAACCACCTTCTAATGTCATCTTTGTCTTCCTTTAATATTAAGAAAATATATTTAAATTCTTGTACTGGTGTAGACTCATACCAGTACATAGGCACCCACCTATAGAAGGCTACAACCTTCTATCATTTTCTACCTTCTACTAGAAGGGAACTACAACCCCATTGCTCTTGTACTAACCAATGTGTTTACTAGTACATAGGTGCCGGCCTACAGAAGGCTACGACCTTCTCTCTTCCTCTAGGGACCACTTTTCATAATTTTTCAGACTGGATGCTCCTGGTACACAACAATACACATGAAGGCCTCATTTCATCAAATTTTCATACTGGACCCATCAGAACTTTCAAACTACATTAACCAATAATCAGTTAATCAAAAAAATCAGATCACTGTCACTAGAACATTGTGCTAAACCCAAAAACATGTATTATCATTCAGAACCAACTGCAACCTAAAAAATCATGTATCAGAATGTATATGCTACTTTACTAAACCTTACATTCGTGTATACGCTACTTCCTTTAATCAAACCTGCGTATACATTCAAAACTGCTGAAACATAAAACTTCTGAATCAAGTCTATACCAACCAACAATATACTGAACACCTACTGTCAATTTACAAATCTTTACACAAGCAGTAGCAGAGATCACCTTTCTCACTTATACAATCAATCAACAGATATCAAACTCCTTATGCATTCAATTTTACATTCAGGTCTAAGAAAACTTCATTCACATGCATCAGTAAAACAATAGAACTGGTCAAATAGATCAGTCAGATCTTGAAGAATAGGATTTTCTTTTGTATACGCTACTTGGAAGAGTATAACCTGCATGTACACATGCTTTTACTGAGACAAACCAACGTATAGATCTACAAATATTAACTCATAACTTCGTTTCTATTTTGGACTGTAGACAAACTCAGATCATGGCATTTAAAGAATAAAATAGGTGTACACAATCAGATCTGGCCCAATCAATATCAAATCATTCAATGATAAGTCATTTCATGTGTCATAATCCTGATCCAACAATGAATTCAAGGTGCACAAAATATTTTAGATCAAATAAAAGCATAGCCCTTGCAACATAAAGCATACTTTAGATATAAGTATTCCTTAGAAAACCCCTTTCACTTGCACACCCTGGCCTTATGATCGCCTCCTTATATAGTTTTAGGCCTTTCTAAATACCTCAGACCAAAACCACTGAGGACCCATGGTATTCTTGGACAAGATCAAGTAGTTTTTACTTCGCTCAATATTGTGGGCTAAAACCATGGTATTGACCCCTGGTATTGTATCCTCTTGAATTTCCTTGATTTTCCAACATATACACGCTTTTCTTCTTGTGAAAGTGTGTGTGTACATATACGCTCTTTTTGTTTTGTGAACTGGCGTGCATACGATGTTTTTGACTAAGTGGATATGCGTATACATCTTAAATTTCTTTTCACCATCCTTTACCTTCAACTTCTTCATTCTGATTAGTAGACTTTAGTTCCATCTTCTTGTTCTTCAGTACCAATGCCCTGTTACATCTGAATGGACCTGTTACACTGTGGGTTGCCTTTCATCAAAATTAAACTAACCTGTGAGTGAGTTGCCATCAAGGACAACACTTGCATCATAATGCCAACAATATCCCCCTTTGGACTTGATCGAAACCATGTTGGTGTTGATTACTGTAGGCTGTAGAAACTGTTAGAGATAACAAGCAACACCAAAATATTCTCCCCCTTTGAAATCAAGGGAAATGGGTGGACTAAGCTATTCTCCCCTTTTGATATACATTATGCTATCCATGCTCCCCCTAAGTACATGCTGAGTCTACAGAGATATGTTTCAAGAGAATAACATAAATCTATAACTCAACTAAGTGAGTATGAGCTCCCTATGACCAATCACCTAACCAAGTGGGGATACACCATATTTGACTCATCAACCCAACCAAGTGGGGATATACCAATTGTTTATACATGATAGAAATACATCAATTATTACATCATCCATCCCATGCAAAGTGGGGATACAAATTACATCATATGTCCAATAGGACTCATTCAAACATAGACTATGATAGAAGGAGTCATATCACACCCTAGATCTTTACATGACTTATGCAATAAATGATATAAGTATCTAAAGCCATAGATGAACTCAACAACCATGATGCCAACAATGCATAATTTATGTGAAGAATAATGCTCCCCTTGAACTTGTGCTACCCAATGTTTTTTTATCAAAAAAACATATACACTCCTTCAGCCATAGAAACTTGAGTCTATACGCGACTATACTTCATGAAACTTGTGTATAATAACCTTCTTATAAAAATCGGATTTAACAATAGGATGATGTAACATCTACTCCCATATTTTGTCTGAGATATGAAATGTTTCTTTGGGAAGCGGTTTAGTGAATATATCAACAACTTATTCTTTGGGGGGAAAATACTCCAATTTAACCTTTTGTTCAAGTACTTGTTCTCGTAGAAGGAATTTAATGTAGGTTTTAACCACTTACAGAAATTACCTGCATACAAATTCTAAAACACATAAAATAAACAATGCGAGAGCATAACACATAAAACACATATACAAAGAGATTTTCCCCTGGATCCCAAAACTGGGACTACCAGCTTGATTTTTCATTATGTTCCTTTCAATGTTATAATACATATATATACATGCCAAAGCATCCAATACCATGGAACGAAAACCATCACACCCAAAACCATCTGCAAAAACCATGCACAAAACCATAGGTAGGTCCGCCCACCTAATATAGGGTCCAAATAATTTTCCATGGGGCGTTTCCCCAAACCCTATAGAGGGGGGGCTATGTCGTCGATGCAACGAAGGGGGGGCTCCGTCCCCCCTCTAACCCCCCATTAACTAAGGCATCTAGTCCTAGAAAGAATATAACCCAACCCAACAATTCAAGCACTTATTCTCATAGAAAATGGTACCTAATGGGTATGTGGTTGGTCTTAGAGTGCATGACAGGATTTTTAAGAATACTGATGGCACTTGTATTATCACATAGAATGGAGATGGGTATTATCACATAGAATGGAGATGGGTGGAGTACATGTAATCGGAATGCCTTGCAATGTTTGCATCATCCAAAGTAGTTGTGTGCAACAAGATGCACGAACCACATATTCTGCTTCAGTTGTGGATAAGGCAATCACACTTTGTTTCTTCTTGAACCAAGAAACCAATCGTGAACCCATATAGAATGCTCCTCCACTCATACTCTTTCTGTCATCCACATTTCCTACCGAATCTGCATCTGTATAAGCATGAAGAGTAAGATCTGTATCTTTTGGATACCATAGACCAACTATTGAGTTCCTTGAAGATGTTTGAAAATTCTTTTTAGTGCCTGAAGATGTGATTCCTTTGGATTTGCTTGGAACCTTCCGACAATTCCTACTACATGCATGATATCGGGTCTGGTACCTGTTAGATAAACAAAATTTCCAATCATAGATCTGTAAGTTGGTTGGTTCACCGTTGGTGATTCATCGTTAGAACTGAGACTACATCCTGTTACCATTGGAGTACATACTGGTTTAGAATATTCCATTCTGTAATTCTTCAAGATCTGCTTGAGATATTTGGTTTGTGAAAGAAAGATACCATATTTTGTTTACTTGTAGACCAAGAAAATAAGTAAGTTCACCAAGTAAGGACATTTCAAATTCTTTCTGCATTACTGAAGCAAAATTCTGACTCATGGATTCTTCATTGCTACCAAAAATGATATCATCAACATAAACAACAATAATTAGCAGTTTATCATTTTCAATCTTTATGTATAAATTTCTATCTGCAAAACCTTTTGTGAAACCTTGTTGTTGTATATATTTGTCAAGGTGGTAATACAAAGCCCTTGGAGCCTATTTCAGACCATAGAGAGCCCTTTTAAGCTTGCATACGAGTTTTGCATCATTTCCAAGAATGAATCCTTCTGGTTGTTCAATATAAATTTCTTCTTCTAAATCTCCATTAAGGAAGGTTGATTTCACATCCATTTGATATACTTTGAATTTTCAAAAACTAGAAAGAGCAAGAAACATCCTTATGGCTTCATGTCTGGCAACGGGTAAAAAGTTTCTTCAAACTCTATACCTTCTTGTTGAGCATACCATTTACAAACAAGTCTTGCCTTGTTTCTAATAACTTCTCCATTTTCATTCATCTTGTTCTTAAATACTAACTCCCAAGTATCATTCTTTTAAATTTGGTCAAGTTCTTCATCCATGGCCTTGACCCAACTTTCATCTTTGCAAGATTCATTTATATTTTGAGATTCTGTGGAGGATATTAATGCTAGACAACTTGAGGTCCCTATAAGAGTTCTTCTTGTCTGTACTCTAGACCCTATTTCTCCTAAAATTTGAGATTTTGGATGATTCTTCTAAACATACCTAGATGGAGTCTTTTCCCTGTCTGTTGTATCTTCTTTTGGTGCTTCATTGGTTTCTTCTTCTATATCATTTTTATTTGATGCGGGAAAGCTTTCCCCATCTTCCTCATTGTCATATTCCTTTGTTGATTTAATTTGTTCCAGATTTATGCACGCTTCATCAATTACAAAATCAATGCTTTCAACAATTTTCCAAAGTCTCTTATTATAACATTTGTATCCTTTAATTCTAGATGAATAACCAAGAAGAATTCCTTCATCTACTCTAGGTTCAAACTTACCAAGTTTTTCATCAGTCCTTTTGATGAAACATTTGCTTCCAAAAACTCTAAAGTGTTTTACAGTAGGAGGCTTACCATACCAAATTTCATATGGAGTTTGATTTCTATTTACCCGAACATTCACTTTGTTAAGAATAGTCATGGAAGCAAATGCAACTTCACCCCAAAAGGTTGCAGGAGTTCTAGATTCATCAAGCATAGCTCTAGCCATTTGTTGAACAGTTCTATTCATTCTTTCTACCACACCATTTTGCTGAGGAGTTCTTGCGACAAAGAATTGCCTTTTTATACCATGTTGTTCATAAAATTCAAAGAATTCATCTCATATGAGTTCTTCCCCTCGACCAGATCTGAGACATTTGATTTTTCAATCTGATTCATTTTCAACTAAAGCTTTGAAGGCTTTAAAATTTTCAAATGCTTCATCTTTATGCTTTAGCAGAACTATCCAACACATCCTGGAATAATCATCAATAAATAAAATAAAGTATTCTTCTCCATGAGGTGACTTTTCCCTTGTTGACCACATATATCAGTATGGATGAGTTCAAGAGGCTTACTTGTTGATCCTTATTTTTCACTGAATTGAACTTTGGTTTTCTTACTGACTTGATGTGGTTTGCATATGGTGTTTTTTGGGATGCTGATATCTGTAAGATCACGAACCGCCTTGATCCTGAATGATTTTCTTATCTGAGAAAATATTAGATGTACTAATCTACTGTGCCATAGCCAGTTTTCATCTGTTTTTCTTAGATAGCATTTTTATTGTCCTCCTTTGAGTATGTATAAATTATTTGGAGTTATTGTACCTTTGATCACGGTCTTTCCTATATCAATCTCATGAACCACACATCCGTTTGATCAAAACACAACTTCATTTCCTTGATCACACATTTGACTAACACTCAACAGGTTATGCTCTAAACCATCTACATACATGACATTTCCAACTTTAACATTTTCTTTCAAGAAAACAGAACCTTTACCTTTAATGACAGCTAGAGTGTCATTTCCAAATGAGACATTATTTTCCTTTTCTAAAGCATTATATGAATGAAGTTTATCTTTATCACTTGTCATGGGTTTAGAGCATCCGTTGTTGATGTACCACTAATTTTCTTGTCCTTTTGCATACAGAGCTATGCCACATATTTCTGATTGATATTCCTTCTTTCTCCATGTCTTGGGACTTAATGATGTTTTCTCCTTTTGAAGTGTTGGTCAAAATTTTCTCCTGGATTCAGATTCTTCATGACCAAAGTTGTTACAAATCGAACATTCTATTTCATTTTCAAGAGGAGAAAAGTTATTATAGGAACTTTTCTTGATTCTTGTTACACTCCTTTTTTTTCGTGCTTCTCTAGTCATGACAGTTTTGTAAGCAACACATTGAGCAGCCTTATGCCCAAAGTTATGATATGAAAAACATTGCCCATTGAAGAAATTTCTGTGATCATAGAATCTTTTGGCATTGTTTACCTGTTGGTTGAAGATTCTACTGATATTCATCCTTAGAGTGAATTGAGTATGATTTATGATGACATCTAAGGTGCTTGGATGCAAAAAAGTTGCAACTTTACATAATTTGTATGTGGAACTGTGGGTTATGGCCCACGTATACATCGGAAGCCTTCAAATCAGTGGACTTCACAACAAACTTGACCAATCACCGTCGGTCCTTCTTTGACTTCTCCTTTTATCAAGTGCTTCAATCCGCACTGTCGATCTCACTTCTCCAGATGCAACAGATATCGCATCATCCACTCATCAACTAACTTGGATGCTCTCTATCGTTGATCTGCTCCATCCGATCCAATGTGTTAAAATTGGCAACTAGGGCTAGACTCCATGTGGGTCATCTTATTTATGGCAGCTGATATTTTTATTGGATCCCTCTCATTGAGAGGTGTAGGATTGATCTAAAGATCATCCAATTCTAATAAGAATTCACAGATTTGTGAATTTATTTGCGTTATAAGACAATTCGTTAAGGTCGACCAGCATCCAAATAAACCCCACATGTGCTCAACGTTTTAGTATAAATAGAGGTGGCCTTCAAGTCATTTCAACAAACTTGGGATCGTTTTCTCTCTTTACTTGTCTTTGGGTTTTAGTAGGAGGAGAGATCCTAAGGAATAATGTTGCCCTAATCCAGAGGGCAGAAAGCCGAAAAAGCCGAAAAAGCTAGAACTGTCGGAAAAGACAGAACTGCCAGAAAAAGCTGAAACTATCGGAAAAGATGGAACTACCAGAAAAGTTGGAATTGTTGGAAAATTTGGAAATGTTGGAAAATCCGGAACTACCAGAGAAGCTGGAAAAGCCAGAAAAGCTGGAAATGCCAGAAATGTCAAAATTGCTGGAAAATCCAGAACTGTCAAGAAAGCCGAAACTGTCAGGACTATCGGGACTGTTGGGACTGCCAGGAACAACTAGAACTGTCAGAACTGACGGGAACAGTCAAAACTGCTGAAATAGCCAGATCATCTATCTCTGAAGGAGAGCAACATGCAAGGGACAACTAACTAACATTGGGACAGTTGTATGGTACTTAGTAATAAATACACCAAGCATGCAATGCTACAACTAGCATGCAAGGGACAACTAGCATGTAACAACAAGCATGATAAGGACAACAAGCATGCTAGGGACAAAAAGCAAGCAAGGTACAACCAACACATAGGTTAGGATGGCAACATGGTGCAGCAATGGCACATAATGTAGTACAATGATGGGTATATTCATGATTAATGATTCATGATGAGATGCAACATAGTGATGATGGGTGCAGCATAGTGCAGCATGGTGAGGTGCAGCATGATGATGAAATGTAGCACAACGATAGGTGAAGGAGTCACCTTGGAGAATTAGTTGAAGCAGCATGTCTTCAACTGATCTCATGTATCATCTTCTTAGAGATGATCTATGCTCTTATCTAGATAAGTCAAAGTGTTGACTTCTGTTGTAAATGTACTATCTCTCTCTCTCTCTGCTGAACTATTGAAGAACATATAAGAAGAATTGATCAAGGGTTTCCCCACATGGGGGTTTGTCCTTGGCTAGCACCACATCTTGTGTCCTCTTGACTTGGCTTGTCTTTTGTGATTTATGTTTATGTTCTATCTGTAGTTTACTTTAATGTTGATGTGATTGCTAACCTGGAAAAGTTATGGAGCTAACTGTGAAAATTGAAATAAATTGCTCTAAGAATAGAACATACCTAAAATTAACACAATGGTTGTCCCGTCGTCCACTCTGTTGAAAAATGTGCAACAAGAAATGTTAAATTTAGAATGTGAAAAAAATAGAAGTCCTAAAAATAGCATGTCTAAAAATAACAGTTTTGCCAGTGAGGTCATTGGCCACATTGGGCAATAGGTGAAATTGCTAAAAATAGAAAGTTCTAAAAATAGCATTTCTAGGTCCCTTCCTATTTGTAGCAGTCCCTAGTATACCTATAGGAAGTATAATTAATTTTGGTCTTAATAGCAGTTGGAAATATTAATTAATTAATTCAGTTGAGTTAATTAGTTAAGGAAATTTGAATTTGAAGTCTTTGTGAGCATGCACATGAGTTGTTCCACTGATTGAGGAATTTATCCCTAATTTCCTCCATTGATTGAGGGAATAAGTATTAGTTCTATAATGAGAGAATGAGTTGACTTAGTTCTAACTCGTCAAGTCCAGTTATATTATTTTAACAAGTTGTTAAAATAATAAAATATAGTTTGTTAATGCTTGCATGCATGTGACAACTATTATTTTAGATAACTGAAAATTCACTCATGGATAGCTATTGCATGTCAGTTCTGTTACAGACCAAGTTGAGATCATATGTGGGACAGTGTACTATGAGATGCTTGGATATTTCTAGTAAGTATTCCTTGCATGGAGAAGGATCTATTATAGGAGATTGGAGGACTTGTGACCTATATATTGAGGCCTAGGTAGTCCATGATTTTCATCTTCTGATTGAAGATCATTAAGATCTTCTGATTACAGAGAAAGCAGGATAGCTATTGAGCTTATTCTTTTTGTATGTTGTTGAGGATATACACTTGATTGATAATAGATGGTTCGAGTTTTATGCTGGTGCTTTCCCCTGCATATATCTTGTGTTATGTGTGATTATTTCTCTTGAGCAGTTATGCATGTTTCTACTTGAAGTTGCTCATGAATTTGATTATGCTTTCGCTTAATGTTTTGTAGAAGTAGAAAGATTATTATGCTTTAGGACATTGCATATATGTCGATCAATCCTTCTTGATGCAACGGATATCACGCAATCTCGTGCTCCAACTAACATGATGGTTAATTCTCTGAAAGCACGTGAGAAAAGTTGTTTTCACGTGCTACGTGTCAACCGCTAATGTTAATCGCATAGAATTTAGAAATAGCACTTCCCACTTTTAGGGCACGTGAGATACCACTTCTTGTCTTTGGAAACTACCCATGTGATCAATACAGAACTTAAAGAAATTTGGCTTAATAAGCGGTTAGCACTTAATCTCGATTTAATCCTTCAACACTAATCAACTGTGATTATTAGTAAAGCACATAAATAATACATGAACCAGAATACATAAAAACGCGTCAATTTCATTAATATTTCGAGCTTGATTACAACGATATGGCCTCGATGGGCACACACTCGGCCTGGTATTACATTGAATCAACCTCCCATCACAACATGCAGGTTCACAATTTATAGGAATAAGTACAGAATCATGGATCATTCTAGATCCATGATCTTCTCCTAAGATCATTCACATCTCTCAAAATCTATGTAAAATAACAAAATACAAACAAACTCAATCAGATTTGGAGGGAATCTCGTCCTCATGCCACGAATTCTCCTTTTGAAGGTTCCATAATTCGATTTTGACTTGGGTTGTTGATGCTCTTGCATCAAATTCCCGAGGTACAAAAATGTATGACCTCTCGGTCATATGCCTTCACCATCCCTTAGAAATTCTACCCACACCCTCTATGGAATTGCCTTTATGATCTTTCTGTGAGCTGCAACAGAACCTCTGCAGTAACAAGTCCTCCCTGCTACACAATACCTCACCAAGCTTCCCTCCTCTGAGCTTAGTATTTCGACATCTCTCTGGTTCTCTCTTCTTTGGAACCATTTGAGCACTCCTAGCTCTAGGTTGTTGCAATCTTCTCACTTTCTTCTGCCACTATCTGTATGAAAATATAAAGACCACAAACTCACCAATATTCAACATAACTGCACCTTTTTCCTTTGCACTCAAACTCTTTCTCACAGGAAACCTTTCCCTTCTCTGATACCAAAATGATGACAGCTAAGCTACTTGGATGAAACAAAGCTACGACTTTATATAATTTGTACATGGACCTGTGGGTTATGGCCCATGTATACATCGGAAGCTTTCAAATCAGCAAACTTCACAAAAAACTGACCAATCACCATCGGTCCTTCTTTGACTTCTCCTTTTGTCAAACACTTCAATCCGCACCATCGATCTCACTTCTCCATATCCAACGGATATCGCATCGTCTGCTCATCAACTAACTCGAACGATCTCTATCGTTGATCTGCTCTGTCCAATCCAACGGTTGTCACGTCGTCCACTCCATAAACATTTAGCGCATTAAATCTCCATTGTCAATCAATCTTGCTTGATCCAATAGATATCACACAATCCCTCATTCCAACTAGCATGACGGTTAATACTCCGAAAGCACATGAGAAAAGTTGTTTTCCCATGATACGTGTCAACCGCTAAGGTTAGTCACGTAGAATTTAGAAATACCGCTTCCCACTTTTAGATGCGCGAGATACCACTTCCCGTCTTTGGAAACTGCCCATGTGCTCAGTATGGAACTTAAAGAAACTTGTCTTAATAAAGGGTTAGCGCTTAATCTCGATTTAATCGTTCAACACTAATCGACTGTGATTATCAGTAAAACACATAAATAATACATGAACTAGAATACATAAAAATACATCGATTTCATTAATATTTCATGCTCAATTACAATGATGTGGCCTCGATGGGCACACACTCAACCTAGTATTACATTGAATCGGCCTCCCATCACAACACGCAGGTTCAAAATTTATAGGAATAACTACACAATCATGGATCATTCTAGATCCATGATCTTCTCCTAAGATCATTCACATCTCTCAAAATCTGCGTAAAATAACAAATTAGAAACAAACTCATTCAGATTTGGAGGAAATATCGTCCTCATGCCACACATTCTCCTTTGGAAGGTTCCAAAATTCGATTTTGACTTGGGTCATTGATGCTCCTTCATCAATTTACCAGATGGGTTATTTTAGGCCTTTGCTGACGATTAACATACTTTTCACTAGTCTTTGCTGCATCAATATAGTTTCCGGTGGAGTTGACGACTTTTGTGATTGAGATGATTCTTCAGTATATCCAAGAACTATCTTTATTAGAGGAGAACACTGAATTTTGATGATTTCATTTAAAGTTTTAGATCCTTTAGAAAATCTAAGATTAAGAGATTTTGTCTTCTCAAGTTCTTTTCTTAGACCCACGATTTCACATTCTAGATTTTCATTATGTTTTTCTCTTTCAGTGAGTTGGTGTGTCAACGTATCTATGATCATATTCTTTTATTCCAAGCAAATTTTGAGTTTTGTGATTTCTTCAAGAAATTATTCCTCTTCTAAGGCATCCAAAAGATCATCATTGTCATAATCCATGAGTAGTCTATAATCTTATTCAATCTAATCTTCATCACTATTGGATAAACCATCACTATCTTCATCCGTATAGTAACTCCTTTTATTGACAACCTGTTTTCTATTGCCTTTTTCATATTCCTTTTCCTTTTCATATTTATCTTTATGAAGAAATTTGGCATCATAATGGCCAACTCTACCAAAACCAAAGCATTTGAATGGTAACTTACCTCTGAATCTTCTGGAACCCCGTTGAAGCTTTTTGAGAAAATTTACCTTATCTTTTTCTTCTGAAAGGTATCCTGGTTCATTGTTATCTTCCTTTTCTTTTCCCTTTACTGAAGCTTTAAAGGCGACTTCTCTCATATCTGATGGAGCTCATTTCTTCATTTCAAAGGTAGGTAGGATTCGATGGAGTTGAGTCCCAATAATAGTTTGAAGATCTTGTTTTTCTTCTATAGCAGACACTTTTGACTCAAATTTAGAAGACAAAGATCTCAAAATTTTATCAACTAAAGTAGCTTCCTTTATCTCGTCACCCAAATTCTTCATACAATTAACAATCTCATATATACATAAAAAATAACTAGCAACGCTCTCATCACTCTGTATCTTAATAGTTTCATACTGAATTCTGAGAGTTTGAAGCTTAACACGTTTTACCTAAGTGTCTCCTTCGTAGCTCTGAATGATTTTGTCCCATATCTCTTTGGTTGTCTTGAGATGCATGACTTTGACAAATTCTGATTCTGACATACTTCCCAATAACGTATTGATAGATTTGGCATTGGTTTCCTATAACTTCTTACCTAGGAGTTTGTAGGTATTGCTGCTAAACATTGATATCCTCCTTCCATAATTTCCCAAACATCAGCCCCAAGAGATTGGAGATAGGCTCTGGTTCTTATTTTCTAATATACCAAGTTGCTCCCATTGAAGATTGGTGGTCTGATAGATCCCATGCCTTCGTGATTATTCAACTTAAAAGATCTTCCTTGAAGGCATCAAGCTTCTTCTAAAGGACCAGCTTTGATACCAATTCTTGGAAATAATACTAAGAGGGGGGTGAATCAGTATTATCAGATCAATAATTTTTCATTTCCCAAACAGATTTATATACACTACTTTGGTGAAGTGAACTAGCGTGTACACACTACTGTGATTATTGAAACCAGTGTATACCCAGAGAACTTGTGATTTAGTTAATTTATCATGTGTTGATATTTAAACAATGCAGTAAAAACAAAATAAACCATCACACATAAGAAACACACATGAACACCAAGATTTAAGGTGGAAACCCAATGTGGGTGAAAACCGCCTACTGTCGTCTTTATCTTCCTTTAATAATAAGAAAATATGTTTGCAATCTTGTACTTGTGCAGAGTCATACCACTACGTAAGCACCAACTTGCAAAAGGTTACAAGCTTCTCTCGTTTTCCATCTTCTACTGGAAGGGAGCTACAACCCCCTAACTCTTGTACTAACCAATGTGTTTACTAGTACATAGGTGCCAGCCTACAAAAAGGTATCACCTTCTCTCTTCCTCTAGGGACCACGTTTCATAAATTTTTAGAGTAGATGCTCCTGGTACACAACAATACACATGAAGGCCTCATTTCATCAGATTTTCACATTGGACCCATCAAGACTTTCAAACTGCATCAACCAATAATCAGTTAATTTGAACAGTCAAATCGTTGTCACCAGAACACTGTGTTGAACCCAGAAACCTGCATTATCATTCAAAACCAACTGCAACCTCAAAAATCATGCATCAAAATGTATACGCTACTTTACTAAACCCTACCTACGTGTATACGCTACTTCCTTTAATAAAACCTGCGTATACCTTCAAAACTACTGAAACATAAAACTTATGAATCAAGTCTCTACCAACCACCAATATATTGAACATATACTATCAATTTATAGATCTATTCATAGGCAGTAGCAGATATCACCCTTCTCAGTTATACAATCAATCAACAGATATCAAACTCCTTATGCATTCAATTTTACATTCAAATCTAAGAAGACTTCATATGCAAACAATAGTAAAACAACATAATTGATCAGATAGATCAGTCAGGTCTTGAAGAATAAAATTTTCTTTTGTATATGCTACTTGGAAGAGTAGAACCTGTGTGTACATGCACTTTTACCGAGACAAATCAGTGTATAGACATGAAAATATTAACTCATAACTTTGCTACTATTCCGGACTTCGGAGAAACTCAGATCATGACATTTAAAGAATAAAACAAGTGTACACAATCAGATTTGGCCCAACCAATATCAGATCATTCAATGATAAGTCATTTTAGGTCTCATGATCCTGATCCAACATTGAATTCAAGGTGAAAAAAATATTTAATATCAAATCACAAACATAGCCCCTGCAACATAAAATATACTTCAAATAGAAGTATTCCTTAGAAAACCCTGTTACACTGAAATTTGTCACCATGACTATCTGCAGTTAATATGGCTCCATCAATAGTCATATTATCCTCCTTGTCAAGCCTTATACCTCTGCTCTTCATGTCAAACTTCAAAAAGAGAGAAAGTCATTAAAAATCATGTTTATCTCTGGGTACGCAGGTTCTCTCTAACTTGCCTGCGTGTACGCATCCCAAGCTCATTGTACCTGCGTACTTGTACGCTCTGTAAGCCAAGGGATGGGTGCGTACCCCTGTAAAGGTCAAAAGGTGCGAGTTTCATCTTAAAAAAGTTACTTGTGGTCACTTCTAGAGCTTTCTAGAAGACTGTTTGACATGTATTGAGCGCCTTCAGATGGTTCATGCATCCCTATGATAGAGGAACTTATCCCATCAAGAGAGGAGCTACCCCATCCAAAAGAGGGAGTATCCCATTGATGTTGGAACTGAATAACTTCCTCTAGAACACTATAAATACAGGCATTGGGCCAAAGGAGGGGAGGTTGAAAGCTGAACATTCCAAAGGGTAGATGCTGCTGGAATTAGGACTTCCATTGTAAGCTTGTGAGGAGAGATTACCATCCTTTCTTGTTTCATTTGGAAGTGGGTGAGCTTGTCAAAGTAGAGGAAAACTCTTGCTGGACCCTGGGAGGAACTTGCACAACACCAAGGCTCAGGTTGTAATGGTTTCCTTTTTGTTTCCTTAATACAAATAAGTCCATTCTTCTCAATGATTTGTTGTTAATGAATTGTTTCATATACTCCTTGGTCTATATGTTGAATATGCTTTGTTTTATGGAATATTCAGGTGTTATGTAATCATTTGATTGTTAGTGTATGCAGGTTTCAAAGTGAAAGAGGAGCTCATCTGGATCGACGAGGCTGGACTGCTGGAACAAGCATTGGACTTGAGGTAGGATCGAACAACACTTGGTTTCTCATAGAATAATGTATGTTTAGAGAAGAATTGCTCTTAATTGTCTTGTTTGTCACTAGAGAGTCTTAGACTCCTAGGGAGGTTAGTTTTGTCAGCAAAAATAACTCTTTCCGCATGGCAGATCCATACTAACTAAGGATCTAAGCGATGAGAGCAAGAAAAGTGACTAATTGATAATAGAGGAAAGAGAGTGCATGATTTTTCTAAGTATTTCATTATTGTATTTTAGTTGTTATGATTGATCCAAAATATAGGTTCAATATTTTGCATGGCTCATTCGTAGGATTATTTTTTGGATAAAAATTAATTCAGGTGTCACAAAATTTCCCATTAATCCAAAAATCTAGTTGTTGTCTCTAAAATGAGGATGGTAGTCTTATCATTGTATGTTGGGTCATGTAAGGTTTTAACCAGTATTTATTTATTTAATAATGTCTCGAGCAAGGTCTTGGTGATTTAGTTTTTGAGTCTTCTGCTTGTTTCATTTCTAGTTCCTTCCCTCTTTTCACGATGCCAAACTCTCACGTTATTGTGGAACTCACAAAATTAATTGAGTGAATGGTTAATGGTGCGTAGGTGCTACTAGCTTCAATAAACAAGCTAGAGGATATGGTGAAATGGAAGCAAAGTTCATTTCAGTTTTTCATGGAAGCTAAAATTATACGGATGACTTAAAGGAGGAAATTTTCCTTCTCTCTAATCACTTGGCTTCATTGGAGGTTTCTTCATCTGCGATATATAGAAAATCAAATGGAACACATTCTTCGATAACTTCTATTGGAGCTCATCACCCTTGTAGTCATGAAGACGGTGATTAAATTTTTGGTGATTTCTCTAAGTGTTCATGCCTATCTCGTTTTTAGAAACTAGTACTATCTTCTCTCCGTATTAAATAACATGAATGTTTGTAAGTGTATCTTGTTTCTCTAGTTGTGCTCGAGAATCTATAGTTGTAGAATTTTTTGTAATGTCTAGTGCAACCCTAGTAAACTCTGAGTTTACTTTGACAAAGATGCATATGATGTAACTAAGTTCAACTTTAATGATGTTGGGCCCTCTCCCACATTTCTCTTATAATATAAAGATATACATATTAGTTCCTTTAAAAAAAAGGTTAAAAATTATCCAAATTAAAATTTCACCTCAACTCCTCCAACTTTAGCTTAGCAATATCATAGGTAGCTCTACCAAGAGGCTACACATGTGGTTCAAGCTTGATACAAAGGTTAAATATTTTCTTGGGTGGTATCGCATTAGGTAGAGAATCATCAATTTATCTACAAATTCATCTAACGCAATAGAAATTTTTGGTAGAATATGTGTCCCCACTTCATCCTTATCTACTTCTCCAATAACTAATACAAAATGTTGAGACTTTAGGTACCTCATTCCCTCCTCATACTCAATGCACATACAATTCAAAACTTCTATGTAGCTTCCTTATTGTCATATGCACAAATGGTATGAGAATTGAGTTCATTCTCCATAGGAATTCCTACCCAGTAATGATTTCATATTCATCTAATTTCAATACTATATGGTTTTCATGGTACTTCCACTTATACAATTAAATGTGAATTTTGGATGCTCATTTGTTTCCTTATCCTTAGAATTTATAAACTTTATCAGAGCACCACATGATCCAAATCTAAGTATGTGTACACTTTCCTAATCCTTGAATAATTTTTGTGACGCACTCGAATCCACCAACGCCTATATTATCCTTTTATTGTATATTAGAAAAACATATGAAAGTTAATTGTGATTTTTCACTTCATTGTTAGCGAGGGAACCTATGGAATAGAAATATTTCTCCAAGAAGAAATTGTACCTTCCATATTACATAGAAACCTTATATGCACAACTAGTTAAAGTAAATGGATTTCAACAAAAGGTAACATTTTTTTTCCCTCTACCTAAATTGACTTACCAATAAATATCATGCCATGTCATATTCAAAATGTGAATGGGGTAACACTTTGATCCAACTACACTTGAACCCAAGGCATTCTAAAGTGCTTACAGTTACAACCTTGTCATCATGTTACAGTTGAGCACGGTTACCTCGTGTAACTAGTTCTTACATTGTTCTATTTCCTCATCCCAATCTGAGGTGTAGGAGATTTTGCGCTGCCACGAGAGTCTGCCATCTACTGTTGGATTTACCCAGTCCTGCTTCCACACAGTTTTCTTGTATATATAATCTAGATCATTGTTGTTATCATAGTTGTGCATTGGCTTTGTGTAGCGTGATCCTTCTTCCACAGGGTCTAAAGGTACCACTACACGGAGTGAATTTTTCTCAAAAATCATCTTGCGCTTCTTTAGATTTACCACTCCATTCATGTGAGTGGCCCAATCTATTCCCAGTAGCATGGGATAGGGATTGTTGTCATCAACAATCTCTATCACTTCAAAATCTACTATCGCGCACACACCTTCGATATCTACCATTATTCCTTATAATCTTCCAATAGGTTGGATATTTTGTTAGTTCACCATTCACAATTGGATATGAGACCATTGTAGTGTACACCTACTCATGCACTCCCACATCTAGTTTGGCAAGAATTTCACGTTTGATCCTAGATCCAAAATCACTTGATCCATTTCATATTCCCCGATCTGCATGGTCAATCTCATCTCTCTTCCTCTTCACGTTGTGTGCTTCCTGATCTTTGGGACTATGCACGGTTCTCCTCGCATGGTTCTATCACATCTAGTGATGAGTTCTTGTAGCCCCTTCATAGCTTTGTTGTCATGCAGAAACTTCATGCATTTCTGCAAAAATGTAGTGAGCATTGATGGGTCCATTTCTAGTTCTAGTTTGTCTTTACTTCCTAAAGTGGAGGCATCCACAAAGCTATTCTTAGCTTCCGTGAATATATCCTTAGCATGCTCTAAATCAAATTTGGTTTCCTTTGTTGGAGCCTTGCGAACCCATGCACTCTCTTCAGGCTACCTCCCTTTGTCATCTCATGTGATGATACCACTTCGGCACATGATATTTACGTTTGGGTCTTCCTAACGCAGCTAAGACCTCATCATTTGCAGGTTTTTAGTGTGGGGAGGTTGGAGTGCTCCTTTATCGCGCAACCTTGCTATCAGCATGGGACAATTCTTCATCTAATGATCAAATTAGGTACAATATAAGCATGATGGTGTTGCTGGATTTGTACAATTGCAGGCCCAATGCCCTGGCCCTCTGCAATTGTAACATATTAGTTGTCTGCGACCACTTCCTTGTCCCATTCCACCTCAACCTTGTTCCCACCCCTAAAATCTAGTGCACGCCATCCTTTCATTTTTATTGAGGGCCTGTGTTTTAGTTTGAACTCTGTAGATAGGAGTTTGATCCATCATAAGTTCATAACTTCTATAGGTGCACTCATTGCGGCCTACTGACCTGCAAAAATTACAAAACAACTACTTGGAATTTTGCATCTACTTCTGTAATAGATGCAATTTATATGTAGGATGCTTCCATCCTCTCTGACAAATCGCATACCATAAGGCAGACGCTGCACTTAGCCCTGCTTATGTCTCCAGTATCAATGGCAATGGTCCTCCCCCTACTAGGTAGTTTCTGAAGACTCAACAATGGTCCTTGTCATGTCCCTAGCCTTTCCACTTTACGCACCATACCTCCTTGTGCGCTTCTAGGTGAGCCATCCTATCTTGTTTCAAACTCTACATCTCAAGGCACACGTTTTTCAACTACACGTGGATCTATTGAACTACTAGGTTAGGATCTTGTGTCAGGGTCTCGTGCAGTCTCATCATGATCTCGAAGGCCTCAACCTGAGTGGTTTGCTTCTGCTATGACAACACATTCCTTAGAAGTGGCATTAACGATGCTATAAACCGTGCACGGTGTTGCCCATCTTGATCCAGGTGGATATTGGTGGCCACCTGCCAAGTCCACCTGGACCCCCACCATTGTCTTTCTCAGCATTTTCAGTTTCCTTAATTGTAGCACAACTTACTATTTTTAGCAGTTTTTCGGGTCCTGAACTTCCAAAGACGTTTTGAGGCCCTAAACGACGTTTTTGGGGAATCCGAAGGCAACATGGGTCCATGCAATGGACTGATGTTGCCTATTCCAACAATGATAGTGCTTGAATAGATCTTTCTAATGAGCTATTGTATGCGTCAAACGGAGATCATATGCTAAAGTTACGATCCTGGGAAGTTGATGTACCAACTTACCCCCCAAACGGGGCCCACAGTTTGGCGTTTCATTTCCTAGGGTTAGGTTTTGGAATTTTAAGGGTTTTTCATTGTTTCTCAACAATAAATAGGCCTTCGAGCCTCATTGTAACATAGTTCAGAGGCATGTAGCCATCACATCTCTTCTCAGAGATAAGCTACCATCGCCCTAGC
>APFE031700183.1:23657-101820 GCA_000404065.3 Pinus taeda | reverse complement strand
AGCCGATGCGTCACCTCTAGGTAGCCGCTGAAGGATCTGCGCAAAGCTATCCATCATCGCGTTCCTTTGTCGCTCAAGGGCTTCTTCGAGCAAGATTTTGATAGGACCTCCTGCCCCCTCATCTTTCTTCTCATCTGCCATGGGAGGCCATCAGGATTTGCGACACTGGTCTTGCAAAGGTTCGACCAGTTCAAGCCCTAACTCCTTATATCCTGACCTCGTTGGGGACATGCAAAGAAAAACCGAGAAAAAGCAGACCGCGCTGATACCACTGATCCAGATTTTAAACAGGAAAGCAATAGATTACAGAGATGACCATAAATAAAGAGATGCAGTGGAAATAACACTTCATTTCATTAATGGAAAATACCGAAATATGCTTACAACCAAAATTGGAAATAAACCAGCTAGGACGATGATAACTTATCTCTGAGAAGAGATGTGCGGCTACATGTCTCTGAACTATTCCCAACTTGTGTTACAATGAGGCTCGAAGGCCTATTTATTATTGAGAAACAATGGAAAACCCTTCACATTCCAAAACCAACCCGTAGAAGATGAAACGCCAAATTGTGGGCCCTGTTTTGGGTAAATTGGTACATCAACTTCCCGGGGTTGTAACTTTGGCATACGATCTCCGTTTGACGCATATGATAGCTCGTTAGAAAGATCTATCCGACAACTACCATTGTGGGAATGGGAAACATCGGTCCATTGCAATGTTGCCCCTGGATTCCCCAAAAAATGTCGTTTAGGGCGCCAAAATGGCTCCGGAAGTTCAGGACCCGAAAAATTGCTAAAAATAGTAAGTTGTGCTACAATTAAGGAAACTGAAAATGCTGAAAGAGACAATTGTGGGGGTCCAAATGGAATATGGGGTGGCCACCAACATCCACCTGGATCAAGGCAAGAGCTACAGAGATGAAGAAAGTAATACCAAGAGAAGAGACAGAACCTCACATGATAAGAACTGAGCAATCAAATCTAACATCTATCATCAACACCCACAACCTAATTGCAAATGACCCTAATCTTGCACCTAGGTACTTTGTTGCCCAAGAGCAAGTAGTCACACACTTTGAGGACATGTTTAGGTTGTTAGAGGATGATAGCATGAAAGCTTGCCAAAGGAGATGGAATACTTTTCCCTTCAACCTGAAAATCAGAGAGTACCATTATCCTCAGAGAATGAGAGAGGCACTAAATAGAACACCCATGTATAAACAAGCTCTCCAAATACTCAAAGTCAATTGGATTGGCATGAGACTTAGTCCACCACTGCTCTTAGGAATGCCATAAGGAAGGAAGGAAGAAGAATAAAGAAAGCAGTGGGAAGAGATAGAGAGGAAGGCAGGATTCTATTCATAGGAAGCGGAAACTACATCAGAAGCATGGGATGTTAGGGAGGCCACTGGAGCAATGAAGGACATGGATATAGACTGAGTTGCTCAGAGGATGAGCAACACTTTCAGTAGGGGGGTGATGATAAGCATCATCATTGGGTAACTATATGGACCTTAAAACACCTCCAAGATTATTTAAATCAACTCTTCTCATAATTCCTTACATATTTTGGTTATATTTTGCTTAATGAGATGAGTAAAAGTGAGATGTTATACCTAGTGGATTAATCTGCATTGATTGCAAGTTTTTGAGAGAAAATCATGAAAATTTTGGCTAATTAAGGGCAAAAACTTGAATGAGACAAGGAGGAAAGGTTGTAGGAGATACATTCTCCTCATGTACTCCTCACTCATTTGAATATTCCTCCATCAAATCACACTAGCTCGAAGTTGCAAGCAATCCAGTCATGAAGATCAAAAGGTAGCCAATCCAGTGACAATTAAAGAGCTAGTACATCTTGTGTTTGGGAGCCAAGCCTCCCTAGATTTAAGGAAGTCATTGGAGACTTCGATTGTATCAATAATTACGTCTAGAGCCTCATTAGGATCCAAATTTTTGATGTAAAAGAACTAAGAATTTTCGAGTTCAAGACTTGTGGAAGACATTGTTATGTAATTTTCTGTTATGATAATAAGAATGAGAATTTCCTTGATCCAACACTGAGTTGACTTAGAGGGATGAAGCTCTCGGGTTATGGTGAAACCCTAGTTGCAAAGGCTCCTCTTCTTGTATTTGGATGCTTATTTTATTTCATATATTAATGGTTGAATTGTATTTAGCATTATTTCATTGCAAGTAGTTGTGGATTTGATTAGTTTTCTTCCATTTGTGCATTGCTTTAGTAGTAGCTTAGGAAGATAAAGGAATATCAAAAAGTTGTTGTTATGTGGATTTTGCCTCAATCCTCCCTTCAAGGACCATGGTTTGAGGAAAGAACAGGAAAGAACTCCTATGCAGCCCCAAAAAGACAAAATTATGATTTCTCATGGAATTTAGGGTTTTCTGCTACTTAGGCCAGCATTTTACTAGTTTTGAATAATAGGATTTAATTGTCATTTCTGATATATTCAACCTTGCATTAGATCTCATAAATGTTTCACATTATTCTACAAGTTTTCCCATGCATGAAATAGGCAACTAGATAATGAAATTATGTTTTTCTTTAGTTAATTGAAAATCTTCCTTGTTTAACATGATTCATGGATAAATGTTAGTCATTAATGCAATGCAGGAGTTTCAGCAGTGCAGAGGGATTTCATGACCAACGACCCCATCCTAACCTCATCCATCCATGATTATCACTTTTTCCACTAAGTCCCTCACCAAATTCATCATTCCATAAGAACACTTCTCCAAGTTTGTTGAGCAAATCCAACCATCTCATAAACTCTGTTTTGAGCTCTGAATGAGTCCTAGCCACTCCCTTGCCTCATTTCTTCCATTGTTCACCTTCTGTAATACCTACGCCACCTTCAAAATCCCTACTCTTTCTATCTACCGAATCTTCTAGAACATAGGGGATCCTATAGAAACATTAGGACATCCTATAGGAGCCATTAGGAAATCCTATAGGTCGACTTGTAGTGGCCTGTTTTGAGGCTGAACTGTGGAAAAAGAATCTAGGAAGATAGGAGAAGACCCCTACTTGCCTCCCAAGCCATATGACATTCACAATCATCCCTAACCCACCTGCCACATCACCAAGAGAAGTTAGCATTCACATTTTCACACAAAAAAAGACAAAAAGGAAAAAAGAGTTATTGCATTCATTTACATGCACAACAGTAGAATTTTTGGTTATTTCAGATTGCATGCCTAGGACAATAGGATTACACACATGTTAACTTAGCATTCTTTTAAATCAAAGCCTCTTAGAAGTAGTCAAATGAATGGTGTGTTTAAGAATTTTATTTTAGACTTTCCTTACTACAGTAGACAAGATTTCATTTAAGTGTAAATTTCCCTTTTCTCGTTAGTAATCAAGCTTCTTCTGAATCAATAGAAGGCTAGTTTTAGATACCATAGTGGTCTATCACCAACTTAACAGTGAAAAAGAGTGGACCCCATTGCATCTACATGTGTATTCAACACTATCACCTCCAAGTTTGTACGAACCCCAGGTTGATAAAGTAAAGTTGGTAGCCCTAGGATTTGTAGCATTCTTGCTGCAATACTGGTGCTCATCACCACTCTGCCTATTTTCAGCTTTGTTCTTTGTCGTCTTCTCACTCTGAACATTCTGCAACAACCTATTGTTATGTTCAACAAATTCACTAACACATTTCCCACAACACTTTGTTGTTCTCTACTCACACTATAGAATCCCACTATTCTCAACACAACATATCGCAACACTCTTTCCTCTGCTCTTCAACAACATGTACTTCATCTCTCGGCCTCTTCTATTCATATGATTTTCTTGGCCTCTCATACAACACAGGCTCTCTCTCTCAGCCTCTCACAATAGCAAAACCTCTCTCTCTCTCAGCCTCTCATAACAGCAAAACCTCTCTCTATCAGGGTCTCTTTCTTCTGCTTAGGCACTCTCAACATTTTTCTACAAGCTAGAGTCACTCATTCTTTCCTCATCAACACACTCACACTCACAGAGCAATCCACACAACTCACTGGCCACTATGTTGCATACCCCGATATTGTGATCAACTACACTCCTGGTTTTTGTCCCTTTGCTACACACACATCAATGTTACCTCTGTTTTCGATGACTCCTGCATTGACACTACCCGAGAGTTACCCCTACACAACTCTCCATTTCGTTATTATGTCTGAATAGGTGATTGTTGCCTCATTAAACTCAGATTATGGGCTCCTGAGTGCTTCACCAACTCTCTATGTGATTCTCCATGTTGAGAATTCAATCGTAGTACAATTATACACTTCATGGAGGCTCCAACTCATTCATGGCTCTCTGAGTTTGATTGTACCTCAAGATGGCTTCTTTGCTCTTTATCTAATAAACTAAGGTGTGAACAGGAAAATCAGAGTTGGCTTACTTCTCATTTCACTGGAAGACTCCTTCAAATCATTTGGCACAATCATGGTGCGCTTTTTCACTGTCTCTTACCTACAACAATTGTCATTGACTCCATGTGTCATCAACCTCTTCTATGCTCATTTACTCGGCTACCAAATCAAATGTCCTTCATACACCTCTTTGTTGCCATTTTCGGGCTTTTATTCCACAGTGAAATTTCAAAGCACAAACATTTCGTAACCCTTATTACAATATCTTATGAAATCACAAAATCTCAATTTACCTTTAGCTCCTTCTTTCTTAACCTTTTATCACATTCCTCCATGTGACTGTTGCCTATGACCACTAACTTCATTGTCCTCTGCACTGAAATATCAAATCTCCTACGTGTCGTAACTTTCATTATAATGAGCTTTTGAAATTGCGAGCTTCTAATTTTACGTTTAGCTCATTTTGCTCATATCCTTCTCTTTTTACACCATGGAACTGAGAGTTGTGGCTAGTGGCTTAGTGCTAAGGTGCTACAATATCAGAGCCCTCCTATGTTGTAAGTTTTATTGAAATTATGTTACGAGGTTGCGATATTCCGATCTCCTTTCACTTGGCCCTTTCCTATTTTTCCTCCATGGGATTGGGTGCTGTGATCAACAGCTTAAATTTTAGGTGCTAAGGCCTTCAGATCCTGCTGGCGGGTTATCTTCCTTTGTATTTTCTCTTCCGCCCTTGTTTCTTTCGGGTTTCCTTAACCATGCGCCATCACTTCAAAGCTCCTTCATATCAGAACTTTCTCATAATTCAACGAGAGGGGTCCCTGAAATTTCAACCTTTGAAATACTTCCTACGTAGCATCACATAACACTTATGCTCTTAGGCCTTCTCTATGCCCTTGGTCCTTTATATCTCCCATGACCAAGCACCACCACATCGAAGCTCCCTATATTGGGACTTCCTTCATAATTCAATTTCAGAGGAGTTTTGAAATTCCAACCTCCCAAATACTCATAGCATTAAGGTATTGAGTCTTGTTTTTATGCCCTTGGTTCTATGGGTCCTCATGACTAAGAGACATTCTACATCGGAGCCCCTTTATCAGAATGGAACTTTTATATAAAACTATTATTCAAGAGTTACAAAAACTCCAAACTCGATGTTTCGACCTCTAAGTTGTCATCATCACTCCATGTGGTGCCTCCTTAGTGGTGGCACATGTCACCCAAATTTGTCCCATTAGGCCACTAAAAATGCCAAAACAAGCTACCACATCTCCACTATAAAGCCACATCATGCTAATGTCATTCCCACTTCAGCTCCTCAAGGCTAATCACTTGCTTCCATGTGTCCAATATAGGAGAGAGAAAGGGTCCAACATTACTTGTTTCTTCAAAGATTTCCTTTCTATTTATTCTCCTTCGAAAACCTTGGAATTTTCAAATAATTGCAATTTATAAGTACTTATGAGGTTCTGAGGTTCCAATGGCCTCAACTTTATGATATTCTAATATTCCCTCTGGTCCAAGGTTCCAATATCATGTCCCAATGTGCTCCAAACTCTGATGTTGTGAGCCTTCTGATATGCCCTTTGCTTCAAGGTTATGATATGCCTTCATGTTCCATTTACTTCATCCTTTAATGTTCTGATGGTCCTACGCTCATCTCTTCCAATATTAGGTCCCAAAAATCAGGGTTTGAAATTTGGCCCTGTTTCCCTAGCTCCGAGGTCCCAGAATTCTGATCCTTTTGAAGTTCCAAGGAATTCTTTGTGTAGAGGTGCCTCCATCATCTTTGTTGAGTTTGATAGTGATGACAAGTTTGGTTATGTGACAAGGCTCCTCCAATCACCTTTTGACTCTAATTTCATGGCTTAAGTTACCAAACATTGACTAGGAATAACTCCTAATCTAGGAGGCCATTTGCAAACTTCGACATATTGTTGGAAATATTATTCAAATTAATTTCCAGTGGAGAAGGTCTAAAGAAGTGTTTGAGCCCATTTGCTACCTAAAAAATGGCTACAAACTCTATGTGATTCATTACTCCTTGACTCTTCTTCTTGTTCCTAGAATCCTAGACTCCCAACCACCATAGTAATCATTTTATGGCTTCTCAAATAAGTGTGCTAGTATGATGGTTCTCTACACAAAATGACATCAACCATAGGACTCCCCTTAAGCTTAAGACATCAACCATATAAATTTTAGCCAAATTACTGTCACAGCTAGGCTAGGGGATGTCAAAGCCAACATGTTTTGCCATAAACATCCATGCTAGTCAATTTGACATCAATTCCAACACTCTTTCCAAAAATTAGACAATGAAAACTACCCAACACATCTTCCAACATGATTTTTGACATCAATGGCAACACACTTGCAACCACTAGCCATCCAGACAATGCCAATTGTCCAAAAAAATACTAACTAGGGTGGAATTTAATAATCCCTAGGGTTGATGTTTCTGTTGAAAAAAAAATCCCTATTAAGGGTTAGACCAAGAAATATAAGGTTTTTAACTAGAACCCTAGAAGTAAATCTTTTGAGAAACCATGGAAAACCTAAATTGACATAATTAACATCATGATCTTGTGTTTGCATATTTTTCTTAGTTGTACTTTCTATTGAGTATTGCAAGCACAAAATGAAGGTTGTCAAAATTATGGAAGAAAAATGAGAAGGATGAAAGAAAAAAGAAAAACACTCATGCTTGTTGATGAGTTCTTGAAAATGATGAACATGATGGAAAGATGGAAATGTAAGGACCTTGATGGAAATGAATTTGAAGCTTCCAACTGATAATTGAAAGATGAAGTATAACCTTGTTGCAATACAAATATAAAGCACGTAAAGTAATGTTTACTTCAAAATAATGTTGGAAATAATACTGGGGGGGGGGGGGAATCAGTATTATCAAATGTTTTCCAATAAACACTTGCAGGTCTGACTAATGAAACTTGTATATAGCTTCCAGATTTTAATGTAATTTATTCTTTAGATGTTAACCATTAATCTGTATGTCAGAACCATGTAATAATAAACAGGAACAAGAAATATAGACAGTCACACCGAAGAACACCAGATATAAGGTGGAAACCCAATGTGGGTGAAAACCACCTACTGCAATATGTCTCTATCTTCTTTCAAAGAAACTTCTTTGTACAATGATTTTGTACTGGTGCAGTCCTTTGCCAGTATGCAGGCTGCAACCTGTAGAGAGGTACAACCCTCTCTCATTTTCCAGCTTCTCCTGGAAGGGAGCTACAACCCCCTTAGCTCTTGTACTAGCTAAGATAGTAGTACGTAGGTGCTAACCTATAGAAGGATACTACCTTCTCTTTCTTCCAGGGACCATGTTTCATAAATTTTCAAACTGGATCCAAAACATCAAGTACATGTGCATCACCCAATCTCCTTTAAACAAATAACTTATCAGAATGCAATAACCAGAAAATAACACCAGTAACCAAACACAAATTTAGAACCAGATCTCTACAGAAACAGATAAAAGACAGCTAAAATATATTTCAGGAAAGGTCTGCAACTTCACCGAAGGAAACCTGTGGATATGCACACTTCTGCCGTGACGATTCTGTGCAACTCTGCACCTGCTTCTTCTCTGGTTTTGTGCACCTTCGCACTGTGCCGTTGCCACTCCTGTGCACCTCCAGATTTAGATAGTTTATCAGTTCTCAACCATACCCCAGACTGTCGAAATCATAGATCCATTCATGCGTCAAAAGGGATCCCAAATCTTCAGTAGGTCTGACTTATAATGCTCCGGTTTCTCCTTGATTCAGATTCAACTATGTCTCACCAACTGATTATCAGAAATTCAAATCTTTCTCTTCTTAAGATGTTCAACTCAATTGTGCTCAGCCAAATTATCTCCTTTCCTTTTCATAGGCTAGGCCTCACTCAAAACCATGGACGAAAACAATTGGGAAACAATACCACAAACCCAATACTTGGGTTCAATTTTTTTGGATGCAATACCACAGACCAAAACCATAGGATAAAAAACTGTTGGACTAATACCATGAACCAACCATAAGATTTCCCATGTGCGTGCGCATTTCTCTGCATGAAAGTGCGTGAACTTTTCTCTGCACTATAATTTATCATCTGAGATGAGGGGGTTTCCATCAAGTACAACATATGTATCATAATGACAACAATCTCCCCCGTGGACTTGATGGCAACAACAAACAATCGCTCTCCCCCTTTGACATCAAGGGCAAAGGGGCAGACTACCATACTCCCCCTAAGTACCTGCTAAAAACTCTGAACGAGCTCCCCCTTTGTATATGCTCTGTGCTGAAATGCTGTCTGCAAAAAGATGTTCTACAAGAAAGAACATGACTCCATACATTATAAGTAACCTTCCTATCATCAAGACTCATACATCAATCCATCTCCCATCCAAGTGGTAATACACTAGATAGACAAAACTCATTCATCCCAGGCATAGTGGGGAAACCAAAATAGGTCGTTACATGACCTTGATATGAAAAGAAGTACATGACATAGAGACAAGAATAACTATCAGCAGAATCAACCTTTAGACCATCGCACATTGATCTACTCCACCAGAAAATTCATGAGAAATCAAACCAAGGACTTCTAAGATAATAATGCATCATTAGAAGAATATATGATCCCCCTGAGCCTGTGCCAGATGATCTCTGATAGACTTATTCGACCCACATAGACCGGCAAATGTATGTGTATCCACCTGCGTACAACAGACAAGATTCAATAGTAGGATGATGCATCAACAACCCCCAGCTTCTATCTGAGGTATTCAAATGTCTCCCTAGGCAATGGTTTGGTGAGTATATCAACAACTTGTTCCTTGGAGGGAACATACTCCAATTTGGCCTTTTGTTCCAGCACTTGTTCCCAGAGAAAATGATACTTGATTGGTATGTGCTTAGTCTTTGAATGCATGACTGTGTTCTTTGAAATGATGATTGCACTTGTATTATCACATAATATGGAGATAGGTGGAGTAAAAGTGATTTGAAAATCCTGCAAAGTTTGTATCATCAAAAGGAGTTGTGTGCAACAAGATGCAGCAACCACATATTCTTCTTCAGATGTAGACAAAGCAATCAAACTCTGTTTCTTGCTAAACCAAGATACTAATCTGGAACCCATAAAGAATGCACCACCACTAGTGCTTTTTCTGTCATCCACGCTTCCAGCCCAATCTGCATCTGTATAAGCATGAAGAGTGAGATCCGCATCTCTAGGATACCATAGGCCATAGTTTTGAGTTCCTTGAAGATACTTGAAAATTCTCTTTACTGCTTGAAGATGAGTTTCCTTAGGATTTGCCTGAAATCTTCCAACCATTCCTACTGGATGCATGATGTCTGGTCGGGTACCTGTTCAATAGAGCAGACTTCCAATCATGGATCTATAGGTTGGTTGATGCACTGCTGCTGATTCATCATTTTCACTGAGGCTACATCCTGTGACCATAGGAGTACATACTGGTTTCTAGTCTTCCATGCCATACTTCTTCAAGATCTGCTTAAGGTACTTGGTTTGAGATAAAAAGATACTGCCTTTATTTTGTTGGATTTGTAAACCAAGAAAATATGTCAGTTCTCCAAGCAAAGACATTTCAAATTCCTTATACATCACCAAGACAAAGTTTTGACTCATAGCTTCTTCATTGCTGCCAAAGATGATATCATCTACATACACAACAAGTATTAGCAATTTTTTATTTTCAATTTTTATATAAAGATTGCTATCTATTGATCCTTTTGAAAAACCTTGTTGACGAAGGTATTTTTCCAGATGATAGTACCAAACCCTTGGAGCCTGTTTGAAACCATAGAGAACCTTCTTTAGTCTACATACAAGATTTGGATCATTACCAAGGATGAATCCTTCTGGTTGCTCAATGTACACTTCTTCTTCTAAGTCTCCATTCAGAAAGGTTGATTTCACGTCCATTTGAAATACTTTGAACTTTTGAAAGCTAGAGAGAGCAAGGAACATTCTGATGGCCTCAAGTCTAGCAATGGGAGCAAACGTTTCCTCAAAGTCTATTCCTTCTTGTTGAGCATACCCTTTACAAACAAGTCTGGCCTTGTTTCTAATCACTTCCCCATTTTCATTCAACTTGTTTTTGAAGATCCATTTTGTCCCTATGACATTCTTGTCTTCTGGTCTAGGAACCAACTCCCAAGTGTTATTCTTTTTGATTTGCTCAAGTTCTTCATCCATTGCCTTGACCCAGCATTCATCTTTGCATGCCTCTCTTACATTTTGTGGTTCAGTGGAGGAAAGTAATATCAAATAGCTTGAAGCTTCTGCAATTGTTCTTCTTGTTTGTATTCCTGCCTCTTTTTGCCCCAAAATTTGAGATTCTGGATGATTCTTCTAAACATACCTGGATGGAGTCTTTTCTTCTGTCCTTGTTTGTTCTTCAAGCTCCTTATGGGTTTCTTCTTCATCATGAATTTGATTTGATGTTGATGGATAGTCCTCATCATCTTCGAAATCTTCAGATCTTACCTACCTAGGAGTGTTTTCTTCTTCATCAACCACTACATCAATACTTTCAACAATTTTCCCAAGCCTTTTATTATAACACTTGTAAGCTTTGATGTGGGGAGAGTAACCAAGGAAAATGCCTTCATCTGCTCTAGGTTCAAACTTGCTAAGATGTTCATCAGTATTTAAGATATAGCATTTGCTTCCAAAAAATTTGAAATATTTTACCGAAGGAGTCTCACCAGACCAGAGCTCATTAGGGGTTTGAGTGTTGTTCACCCAGACATTTGTTTTGTTGAGAATAACAACTGCAACAAATGCAGCTTCACCCCAGAAAGTTGCGGGAGTTCTAGACTCATCAAGCATAGCACAAGCCATTTGTTGAACCGTTCTATTCATCCTTTCCACTACTCCATTTTGTTGAGGAGTCCTGGCTGTAGAGAATTCTCTTCTTATTCCAAGTTCTTCACAAAAATCGAAAAATTCATTCGAGGTAAATTTTCCTCCTCGATCAGACCTGAGGCCTTTGATTCTGTGATCTGATTCATTCTCAACCAAAGCTTTGAAGGATTTGAATTTTTCAAAGGCTTCATCTTTGTGCTTCATGAGTCCTTTCCAAACCATCCTTGAATAGTTGTCAATGAATAATATAAAGTATTCTTCTCCCCGAGGTGACCTTTTCCTAGACGGACCACATACATTAGTATGGAAAAGCTCAAGGGGCCTGCTAGCTGATCCTTCCTTCTCAGGGAAGTTAGTTCTGGCTTGCTTACCAAACTGACATGATTTACATATTATATTATCTGGAATTTTGATGTGTGGAAGACCACGAACTGCCTGGTATTTGCATGCTTTCCTTATTTGCAAGAAGCTTAGATGCCCCAATCTCTGGTGCCATAGCCAGTGTTCATCGTTCTTTCTTAGATAACATTGATGTTGTCCCTCTTTGAATATGTACAAATTATTTGGAGTTCTTATGCCTTTGATCACTGTTTTTCCTATATCAAGATCACAAACACTACATCCATTTGATCGAAATATTACCTCTATTCCTTGATCGCACATTTGACTTTCACTCAATAGATTATGCTTTAAGCCATCAACATGCATAAAATTTCCTACTTTGACGTTTTCTTTTAAAAGAATAGAACCTTTACCTTTTATGAGTGCAGGGGTGTCATTTCCAAATGAGACCTTCTTCTCCTTCTCCAAGGCACTATATGACTGAAGTTTTTCTTTATCACCTATCATATGTTTCGAACATCCACTGTCGATGTACCATTGATTTTCTTGCCCTTCCGCATACAAGGCAATACCACATCTTTCTGGTTGTGATTCTTTCATTCTCCATGTTTTGATATTTGAGGCTTGCTCCTTCTGAGTTGTCTGTCGAAACCTGCTCCTGCATTCAGAATCTTCATGACCAAAATTATTACAGATAGAACATTCTATTTCATTTTCAAGAGCATAAAAGTTATTGTAGGTCCTTTTCATGATCCGAGTCATACTCCTCTGTTTTTGAGTTTCTCTAGTCATGATAGTTTTGTAGGAAACACACTGAGCTGCTTTGTGTCCAAAGTTGTGACAAGAGAAACATTGACCATTGAAGAAATTCCTGCGATTATCAACTCTGTGGACCAAATGATTATAGTTTTCATTGACATCCATTCTTGAGGCAAATTGAGAATGATTTACTTGTGGTCTGTTGTAGCTTTTGTTTATCCTTGAAGCAGATTGCCCCTGATTTACTTAGTGAGTAGCATTGTGCCTTTGCTGTCGATTGTCAATTTGTTCACTTCTCCTTGTTGCATCAATATAAATTTTGGAGGTGGATGGCTTCTGTGCTTGAGATTATTCTTCGTTATATCCCAGACCTATCTTGATTAGTGGAGAAAGTTGCACTTTGATAATCTCATCTAACATTTCAAATCCTTTAACAAATCTAAGATTAAGAGTTTTAGTTTTCTCAATCTCTTTTCTAAGTTTCACTATTTCACATTCTAACTTTTCATGATGTTTTTCACTTTCAGCCAGTTGAAATTGCAGAGTATCAATAATCATATTTTTCTCTTCTAAACAAATTTTGAGTTTATAAATCTCCTCATAAAGACCTTCTTCATCTATAACATCCATGAAATCATCATCTTCAAAAGCCATTAAAAGTCTATAATTATTACCTCGTTCATCTTCATCACTATTTGAGAGTCCATCACTTTCTTCATGAGTGTAGTAGCTTCTCTTGCTTACATTCTGTTTCTTGTTCCATCTAACAGGTTGCTTACCTTTGTCAAGCTTATCTTTATGAGGACACTTGGCAGCATAGTGACCGACTCTTCCACAAGCAAAGCATTTGAAGGGTAACTTACCTCTGAATCTTCCAGCACCCTGTTGAAGTTCTTGACAAAATTTGATTCTTCCTCTTCTTCTGACATATGTCCCTGACTCATAGTAATCTCCTTTGCCTAAGCCTTGAATGCACTCCTTCCGTTGTGGTCCCCTTTCCTCATTTCGTAAGCGGTTAGAATTCCGTGTAGCTGTGACATGGTAATTTTCTGTAGATTCTCCTTTTCTTCTATTGTAGAAAACTTTTGATTCAAACTTAGGAGACAAACGATCTTAGAACCTTTTCAACCACAACAGCCTCTTTTATTTCTTCACCCAAGTTTTTCATACAATTAACAATCTCATCTATTCATAGGAAATAGTTAGCCACACTTTCATCATTATACATTTTGAGATTTTCATACGGAATTCTGAGGGTTTGAAATTTTGCTCGTTTTACTTGTTCATCTCCTTCATAGCTCAGAATGATCTTGTCCCATATTTCTTTTGCGGCTTTATATTGCATAACCTTGATGAATTCTGATTGAGACGGACATCCTAATAGAGTATTGAAAGCCTTTGCATTTGTTTCAAACTGCTTCTTCTTAGCCGGATTTATGGGAGTTGCTGATGGAAAAGTGTACCATGTATCTATGATATCCCAGAATTATGTACCAAGAGATTGAAGATAGGCAGTAACTCTTACCTTCCAATAGACGAAATTGGTCCCATCAAAAATTGGTGGCCTGATCGATGCTTCTCTCTCGTAGTTGCTCATGATGATTGATCTTCCTTCAAGTGATCAAGCTTTTTCTGAAGGACCTGCTCTTATACCAATTGTTGGAAATAATACTGAGAGGGGGGGGGGGGGGTGAATCAGTATTATCAAATATTTTCCAATAAACACTTGTAGATCTGACTAATGAAACTTGTATATAGCTTCCAGATTTTAATGTAATTTATTCTTTAGATGTTAACCATTAATCTATATGTCAGAACCATGTAATAATAAACAGGAACAAGAAACATAGACAGTCACACCAAAGAACACCAGATATAAGGTGGAAACCCAATGTCGGTGAAAACCACCTGCTACAATATATCTCTATCTTCTTTTTACGATGATTTTGTACTGGTGCAGTCCTTTGCCAGTACGCAGGCTGCAACCTGTAGAGAGCTACAACCCTCTCTCGTTTTCCAACTTTTCCTGGAAGGGAGCTACAACCCCCTTAGCTCTTGTACTAGCTAAGATATTAGTACGTAGGTGCTAACCTACAGAAGGCTACTACCTTCTCTTTCTTCCAGGGACCACGTTTCATAAATTTTCAAAATGGATCCAAAACATCAAGTACATGTGCATCACCCAATCTCCTTTAAACAAATAACTTCTAAGAATGCAATAACTAGAAAATAACACCAGTAACCAGACACCAATTTAAACCCAGATCTCCGCAGAAACAGATAAAAGACAACAAAAATATATTTCAGGAAAGGTCCGCAACTTCACCAAAGGAAACCTGCGGATATCCGCACTTCTGCCGTGACGAGTCTGCACAACTCTGCACCTGCTTCTTCTTTGGTTCTGTGCCTTCGCACTGTGCCGTTGTCGTTCCTGCGCACCTCTAGATTTAGACAGTTTATCAATTCTCAACCATAACCCAGACTGTCGAAATCATAGATCCTTTCATGCGTCAAAAGGGATCCCAACTCTTCAGTAGATATGACTTATAATGCTTTGGTTTCTCCTTGATTCAAATTCAACTATGTCTCACCAACCGATTATCAGAAATTCAGATCTTTCTCTTCTTAATATTTTCAACTCAACTGTGCTCAGCCAAATGATCTCCTTTCTTTTTATAGGCTAGGCCTCACTCAAAACCATGGACCAAAACCATTGAGAAACAATACCACGGACCCAATACTTGGGTTCAATTCTTTTGGATGCAATACCATGGACCAAAACCATAGGATAAAAAACTGTCGGACTAATACCATGAACCAACCATAATATTTCCCATGTGCATGCGCTTTTCTCTACATGAAAGTGCGTGAACTTTTCTTTGCACTATAATTTATCATTTGAGATGAGTGGGTTGCCATCAAGTACAACATATGTATCATAATGCCAACAAATAAGAATGTACCATACTTTAACATGGTACTTTAACTAAAGGATATAATTTGGTAAATCTAATATTAATGATGTTCTTTGGATTTGACTTCGTTCCCTAAAAGGAAATATTGCAAAAAAATGTGAAAATTTTGGAAGGAAAATATGCATGATGATACAAATGAACATCTAATGTGCTCTCTTGAAGGAAGTAAGAAATGAAAACTTCAAAGAATGTTTATCATGACAAAAGTAATATGATAAACATGTTGACTGATGATTAATATCATGGAGAAATATTCTACTACAATTTGAAGAAATACCATGTGAAAGGATGTTGATTTCAAAGGAAACAAGTAAGCAAAATATGAGGCCATCATAATGAGGTAACTATGCTATATATGATTTGACATTGGTTATTTGGTTGGTATATGGTTTTTCTACCTAGAAGAATGTTGCATAATGTATAATGGAAGTTGAGGCAACTAAATCTACAACATTTTTGAACTCAAAGTATACATGGATTGAATGGATGTATTTGGTAATCTTGGAGGATTATGAGGTCAATATGTCTACATGATCTTGGGATTTAGGTAGAAGTACAAAAGCATAATCTGATGTTTATGTTTTGATGATAATAGAAGATCACTTTCATAAAAAGGAAGTTATTGATGGTGACTAGAGGAAAGTGATATGAAAGGTTGATGGGCTAAACCCTGTCACAATTTGAAGAAAAAAGTTTGGCTCCATTAAAATATCTCAATATTATGAAGTTCAAGGGGAAGGAGGAGCCATACATATACTTGAATATGTCCTTGAAGTAGTTGATGTATTAATGAAGACATGTTAAAGAGCTAAATTCTCAATTAATGGCAAGTTAGGAATATCCTCCTTGCTTAAGAGGGAGTGATTATGAACATTATATTCTCCTCATCATCATTCATGCACCAGGCCAAGAGTAACATCCATATATCTAATGAATACCCTAGAAGGAGAATGGGGTCTGGAGTATTGGGTGAGCATCTGAAGTACTCCTTGAGGATATAGAATCCATAATAGGAAGTTGATCGACACTCTTTGAGGATTAGATAGGTATGCAAGATAAGAGTGGTCAAGGAGGACCAATTTTCTTTGATGGTAGGTAATCCAAGATAACAATAAGTCCTAAAAGGACATACCTAGTGAACATCCAGATGGGGTATTTTTCTTAGACGTAGAGTGGTGTCTCACATAAATCCTCCCAACATTATGCTTTAAACTAAAATGAGCTTGTCAGTTAAAGGAATTACTATGATGATAGTGTTTGTTAAGATGTTTATGCTTAAAGATGGATTATCAATCTGACTCTTCTTATGAGAATATTTCAGTTTGAGAGTATCCTTGTACTAGGTGTGTTAACACCATAAAAGTGTACACTTGTTAGTACAATCCAAAGGACACTAAAACGTGTCCAAAAGAATGCACATGTGAACATTTTCTAGCTAAATACATCATGAAGTTTAAAAAATAAAAGTTCTCCTAAGGTCAAAAGTATATAAAGAAAAAATAATTAAGGTCGCAAATCTATTTCAACAATTTGGGACCAGTCTACACACTTGGCGCCGATTCTTTGACATGAGCTCAGTCCAGTATATTCGAATTCAAGTCGCCTTTAATATATGCATCCCTCAATGGAATCATCTTGTCCTACTCATGTGTCATTATCATGCATGAACCAAGAGGGGGATGATAGACTAAAAAATTCTGTTGAAACAGGCCATGGGAAATCCAAAATATGATTGTTATTCTAGCCAAATTTCTATCTAAGCAAGCCACCATTGCATTTTTTAAGTGAAAGAAGGGAAGAGAACTAGCATGTTAGCCATATTTCTTCTAAGCAGTCCATCATCTTAGTGAGAGAAGAGGAATCCACCATTGGAGAGTCTACATACTTCTTTGAGAGAGAGGAGAAACTTGCAAAGAGATTGAGGAAAAGAAACCCCCTTGCTGAGGATTTTTTAGCACCATAGCTAAAATAATTCTCTTCAGGTGTCTATTATTCATCTATTGTATTTAACCTCTACTGCCAGTAGTCAATAAATGGAGATTTTTCCATTATCTTATTGATTTTTTTTCTCCATTTGAGCATCATTTGTGTATTCACCTCTTTGTTTAGTTTATGTTTATGTATGCATTATTTACACTACTTACAATTTTATGTTTATTTAAGTTTGTCCACTAACAACACCAATTCTCCATGTGATCCCTTGCAAGGAACAATCAACTGCTAAGGAAATGTCTTTTGGTACACCATTGCCACAAAAGCACTACCACAGGAATGCTAACCATATAGTTGTATTTTAATTAATCTAAATATTGTTTTTGAGGACCTCCTCTCTGCACAACCATCCTATAAGGCACTCAACACCTCTTCGTAATTTTTACAAACCCCAAGGACCTATTTTGAGCCCGCATAAGTGAAAAATGTCCTCTTCTTTCTCGTATGCGTGGATTTCCCTCTAACAGACACATGTAAGTTTCTGTGTGTGCTAAACCTGTGCTACCAATAGAAAGCAAAAGGGAGCTTTGTATTTTTATTTTTTATTAGGCGGTTGGAAGCCTTTAGTGAATTCCCTTTACCATTGTATTCTATATTTTCTGTTTAATACCTCTGGTTTCTTTACTAACCTCAGTTGGTGAATAAATTAGAGTATTTCTCATTTTGAATTTGAAAATAAACACATAAGCTTAATTAGGGAGAAAAGTAAGTGGCCAAATTCACATATGTTTTTCAAACTATTTTGCTTAAATTTTCTAAAAATCACATAGCTTAATTAGTAAAGAAGTAAGTTGCCCATCATCCACAAATCTTGCTACTAACCAAAGCATTTAATTCATCATTTTTTGGGACTAGGAGTTAATGTTATTATATAAAGTAAGTAATATTTGCTTCCCTTGCATCTCTTAGATGAACCTAGGCACCAAAATGAAAACTTTCTCGAAAGAAGTTGAATTTCCATCTCCCTTGTTAAACTCCACATAGTTTAATAGGAAAAGAATAAGTGGCCCATAATCCATAATATATTTCTTTTTCCACGCAAGAAACAATCAGCACTTAGTGTAATTAGAAACACAGTGTAAAGGATCACCACATATCCACATCGTATCACACTTTGTATGCTCATTTGCATCACACTGTTGGGACAGGGTCCCCGAGGTTAACTTTGTACTATTTTTCGTTATTTTTGTAAAGTCTCCGCATTTTGAGGAGCAGAGCGTGAACGTCATTAGATGTCAATAGGGCTTTAGGAAGGTTAAATCCCCTTACTATGCTAGGAGTTAAGTTGTTTTGTGACATGCCCATGGCTCGCGAACCATGGTATTGTAAAGAAAGATGCTATAAAAAGGAGTCATAGCGAGTCATAGTAAACAAATAATTGAAGATCTATGTATGTGTTACATAGTAATTTGTCACCGTCCCTGTTACCCCTTCTCCCGCACTTTGGACGACTCATTCCAGGACCTATGAGAAGTGACATGACCTGGAAACACTTGCATTGTATTCCCCTAGACATGAACTTCATATGCCCTGAAGACACCTTCTGCAAAATACCCATAAAAATAGCCCTTTTTCCATTCGCATAGTCTCAATGTGTATCACTCGCGCCAATGGGGGAAATCCTCCAAAGAGGGTGTGCCAGCTAGCGCTCTGTCTCAGAGTCGCACTCGCACCAGCCCAGTTAGGTAAAGTTTTTAACAAACCAACTTACGAAGGTTCTTCCTAACCCATTCATGAACTGATTCCATCTTGAGTTGGTTCAGTTTGGCTTCGAATCTCCATAGAAGGGAAGTTGTTTGCCACCTTCTCATGGAAGCTTCTTAGTGATAAAGCCAACCCCATGAATATTGTGGAAATCCTAACGCCTTCTCCTCTATCTATAAAAGCTTGTCCTTTTGCCTTTGACAAGCTAGTTCCAGAATTCCAAAGATTGAGAATTGTCAAGTTCATGCTGCAAGAAGCCTTCTTCATTCCCATAAGTCTAAATCTAAAGTGAGGAGATTCTTGTCCAAGTAACCAAGGAGAGAGAGGCTTGTTCCCCATTCCCAATAAGCTTTGCAAGGCATGTGCTGCTAATCACCCAACCAAAGGAGGATTTGACATCAGAACTATGGCTGTATTCTTCTTTGTTTATCAATAATAATAGACGACTATCATTATGGTTCCACTCTTATTGTCTTTGTAATGATGATTGAGTTATATCCTTTCTGACTGATATATAGTTGCATCTATTAGATTTTATGCTTGTATTTGTGTTGTTCTTTGCATGTGCAGGTGTCTGTTCACGAGGATCATGTGGATTGTGACTAGCCGGAGCGAAGGAACGGGAGTGTCGACTCTTCTACAAGTACTAGCATTGGAATCCAGGTAGGCCCTCATCATCGGTCTTTGATTCGCAATTAGGAACCTGCGTGTTAGCATTGTTTGATTGTTGCTAGACCCCATTTGGGCTAGTAGGGATCTCCTCTATCCACAGAGGGGATTTACCTCAACAACAATTTGGTGACTCCGCTGGGGAGTTGGCTTTTTGTCTTGTTGTTTGTTTTGTCTTGTTGTTTTATTTGTAAACTTTGGACGGAGCCTGAAGTACGGCCAGATAGCCTTCGAAATGCTATTGCTCCACATTAGCAAAGTAGATCAACGCCACTTCAGTCCATCTCCGGTTTGGTTTACAAACTGAATGGCTTGGAACTCGCCTTGTTTCTTGGTTTCTCCTATTTGATTAGCTTCTTGGGTTGAGTCCCTGTGTTGCTTCTTGCCCCTTGGTGTACCTGGGTACTGTTGACTTAGCTTTGGCTCATTTGTTTTTTATTTTTCCATAGCAAAGTTGGCTGGCACTCTTTTATAGAATTACAGTCGCGCCAGTTGGCACTAGTTGCACATTGACAACCCGCGCCAATCCATGAAAGGCGCTAGTTGCAGCTTGACAGTCGCGCCAGGCATGGGAACTTTTGAAGTTTGCTTGTCTGTGAGCCCTTTGAGCTTGGTTTTTGTTTTGGGTACCTTTTTTAGACTACTTGAGTGTGTTGGAGTGTGATTTGACTGGCCTTGATTGTTACCCATTGGGTGTTTGCTTTTTTCCATCGATTTCACATTTCTAGCCCTAGGGCATCTAGTGGCCTTGTGTGTCGAGCCTTCCTCAGGTGTTTTGATCTTTTTAGTGGTCCGGTCGACTCTTTGATTGCTCCCTTGCACCGGTTTGTTGGTTTTAAATTGTTTTGTTGCATTATTTAGGTGACTTGCTTTGTCTTCACTTGAATTCTGCTTCGTCTCACTTTGAGCCTAGATTACACGGCTCATTGGTGTCTTTGGGATATTTCTCATTCTTTGGAGGTTTGATTTGTGATTTAAGGAAGTGAATGTGCTTGTATTAAATAGAATTCGTTTCTTATCATTTCTCAAAGTTGTTTAGTGCATTTTGCCATCAACAAAAGAAAAAATCTCTTTTGCTTTGTATTAGTTAATGAGAATTAGAACTTTTCATTTTGATTAGTGATTAGCGATCTTAAAGAAAAGTTTGTTAATTTCCATTAGCTGCATTAGGGGAGTGCTTTGTTTTTTTGTAATCATTTCGTTTGCTGAAAGCTCTCAAACCCTCTCATAACTAGCATTCATCGAATGAAATGACATATTTTGGCATATAGTTTTCATTTTAGGGAATTTTGAGATATTACATACGGTAAGGCCTAAAAATTGAAACCTAATACAAGATCAACTTTAAAATGAACAGAATAAATCTAACAATGCATTGGAACATAACGCTCACTTTTTAGAGGTCTAGGTTAGAGACGTGCTCCGACGTCGTTAAACCTAGTCACTTTTGTTTCCACTCAAGGTTGGGTGATTCATCCTTCTGTGACTCAATAGTGGTCTAAGTACGGACTTGTGCTCCCACGTTCCATCGAGTATATGGGGAGACCCCACTAGGTTATCATCCTTTATCCATAGGAAGTTGTGTCTGCCACCTTACGACCCGTAACGCACTGAACACAGCATTCGGGAAGATTGACTGCCGTACGGAAAGTCCTTGGTTTTCGTACGATTGCCAAGGTGTATATGCAGTTTTACAGATTGTCTGGTAAACCTTTTGCCTAGTTCTCCAGAGTAGTCACTTTTGATCCTTTTCGGACTCCCTAAAAGAAAAGGCTCATCTGAGCACTTGTCACTTCAGGCTCATTAAACATTCGAAGGTGACTAGAGTCATGTTTTTGTCCTTTTCTCGACTCTTTAAAAATGAAAAGGTCAAGTTATGTCCTTGTGTCTTAAAATTTATTCGCCCGCGATCACATGCCCTGCTAGATTTTGTTTGTTGGCCATTTGATTGTGTGTTTTGACTCTTTTTCAAGCCTCGTGTGTGATTTTCAGTTTTGATGGCAACTTTTCTAGAGTTCACCAACCCAGGAATCCCCTCTGATGGGAATCCTGGTCTTTTTTCTCCTTTTGGGAATGTTGGTGCTTCTTACATGGCAATGTTGTCCCTTCCCGAGTTAACTGTTGGGTTGCCTATTTGGTTTTTCTCAACCTCTGTGATCCCTAATGTCTCAACTACTGGTTAATCAATTCCTCCACCTTAACAACATCATATTGATTCCAAGGTGGACCTCTCCCCTTCTTTGCCAATTTCTACGTCCTCATCTTCTACTTCGCCTGGTTAAATTCTGAATTCAAGTAACCAGGTGGCTAAGAAGAAGAAGAAGATGATGAAGAAGAAGAAGTCTCATAAGCGAGAGGCTAAAAGTGCAGCTATTGCCCCGAGTACTACTCAGCTCGGAACTCCTTCTGCTCCTCCGTGGAAGGTTAAGCTTCCTTGTAAATTGCGCAAGGATGACCATCTTCTTCGTGATTGTCCTGGCCTTCCTAAGGTCTTAGAAGTATGGTCTCACAATCCAGCCTACCCCTCGTCGCCCTTTGAAGCTCATGGCGATGTTACCATATCAACTAGAAATGGTAAGAAGAGCGGGAAGATCTGATTCCCCTATAGACTAGGTGAAGGAAACCATCCCCTTCACCTTTGTCCGCTCATGGATAAAGCTTCCACTGTTTTGGAAAGTCTTATAGCTTCCTCACCCCAACTTCCAGTTGGTTATCAGAGGCTCTCTTCAGATCCTCTCCCTGTCGACAAAGAGATTGATTTAGATCCTTCTCTTGTCCATCCCCCTCTTTCCAAACCTGGCTGTGCTAAGCCTATTCGGGACCAACCATTGGTCGGAGAGAGTGTCAAATTGAGTTCACCACCCGTCGATCACTCTATTTTAGAGGAGCTTCATGCTCATGTTCTTCTCATCTCGTCAGGTTCTCCTGAGTCCGAAAAAGACTCTCCTATCCCAGTTGATCCCGAGAGTCCTTTGGTTCCTTTAGAGCAGGGGCGCAATCATATGATTCCCCCACCAAGTAGTTCAGTCGTTTCCTTTGACTGGAGTCATTTGACCGCCTTCCACCTTCCATCCCATGTGCCTTTCCAGATTACAGTACATGCCTATGATAAGGCAATACCTGGCACTATCTTGGATGATGGTGCATCTGTCAGTCTTATACCTTCCACTACTTGGCAAGCTTTGGGATCCCCACAGCTTGTGCCGGTCACATAGAATCTGATGGCATTTGACGGAGGAACCAGTCAACCATTAGGGATCCTTCCGAAGTTCCCTATTACTTTGGGAGGCAAAACCATCTATATAGACGTACTGGTTACCCAAGGTGATTTAGATTTCAATCTTCTCCTTGGTCGTGACTATGTTTATGCCATGGGGGCCCTTGTCTCTTCACTTTTCCATGTGGTTTGCTTTCCACACGACGGAAGGATCATGACTATCGATCAATTATCTTTCTTTAGTCCCCCGGTGCCTCCTGCGCAGTTGTCATCCCCTCTTGGTTTTTATCCACCATTTGTATCTGCCCCGCCGTAGGTCAACTACGTGGCTACTTATCCCGTGCCTGTCTCCAGTGATGATGTCGTCGTGCATAGTGTCCTGGGGGCATTGGGTCGTGACTTCCAAGATGTTGTCCTTCCACCGGGAGTGGCACTCTTGGACGCCACGACTTCTAGTTCATTACGATGAAGTCTGGTTGGAGCATAGTTCGCTTTCCTATGTCAAGCTCCTTAAAAAATGAAACTAGGTCTGGTCAGAGCATAGTTCGCTTTCCTATGTCAAGCTCCTTAAAAAATGAAATTGGGTCTGTTCGAGCATAGTTCCTGATCTTGTGTCAAGCTCATTAAAAAATGAAACAAGGGTTATGAGGATAGTTCTTTTACTGTGTCAACCTCATTAAAAAATGAAACAACTCCCTTTCCACATCGAGTCTTTTGATTAAGATCTCGTAAAATACAAGTCGAGTCTTTCCAAGATCTCAAAAGTGAACCTTCATTCCATCCACTTTGTTGAATGCAATGAAGCTTGAGGGGCATGTAGCTAGTTTTGCATCATTATGCAGGGGGCATGCGAATTTATAACAAGCATAGTTTTTCATTTCAAGCTTGTGTAAACATGAAACTGAATCCAAGCAGAGTTCTCCATGGTTCAAGCTTCTGTAAAAATGAACCCATACCCGATGTACATCTCGTGATTGTTGTCTTTATCCGCTAAACTCTGTTAGATGAGCCTTGGTTGTTTTCATCCCATCACCACCATCTCTTTGGCCAATCATATGCTTTCACTTGCTTGTTTTCCTTTCCTGAGGGACCGCAGTTAAGAGTGGTTTTGTTAGCCAGCCTCTTGACCATTACATGTTTTGAGCAGTTCCACCATTTGCCGGAACCAGTTGCTACCCTTTATACCACTCGTTCCTCTAGGACGAGTCACCTTTAAGCTCTTTTCTGACTCGTAAAATATGAAAAGATTGCCGAGTATTTTTTCCCTTTTTGACTCGTTAAAGAGAATAAAAATGGAGGTCTGCTTTCAGCTCTTTTCTGATCGTTTAAAGATGAAAAGATTGTTGAGTTATTCTTCTTGACTCATTAAACGTAAATAAGAGGCGGTCGTCTTTAAACACTTTTCCGACCATGTAAAAACGAAAAGATTGTTGGACCCTTGTTGTTTCAGGTTCGTTAACGGTTACAAAGCGACGTGGTTTCAATCGCTTTTTTACTTTTTCAGGTTGAAATCACTACTCATGAAAAGTACTCCTCAATTGTAATGATCGTGCAGTTCTTTCGAGCATTATTTTATATCTTTTCGGGCTTGAGAGACACAACTTTATGAAAAAGGACACCCCTGGAGTTTACTTTTCTGCTGTCTTTTCAAACTCTCTAAACATGAAAATACACCGAGTTCTTCCTTTGTCAGACTCGTTAAAACTTGATGACATTGGATTCCGTCAAAATGACGCTTTACAAGCACATGCTATCCCCGTCAAGCTTGTTAGTAAAAATAACTGGGGTACTCGCCAGCAATGGTGGGGAAAATGGAACCAGAATCATTGTCGTGTCGATAGTATGTCGCTCTTGAACATGGCACTTGTCTGCATCGTGTCTGGGTGGGGACATCTCATCTCGTGTTTCACTTGCCTCCGTGGGTTTGGGTGATCTTGTTTGACCTCTCATCTGCTCGTTGCCTTGTCACCATGACCTCTGATCATTTGATGTCAAATACTGCCAAGTCCACTGTCGTGCCGCCAATATGTTCAAGAGAAGTTGACCTCTGCAGAATACTCAAGCTCCCTCTGATACCTCACATAATCTTGCTTCACAAAACATCTTATCCTTCTCTGTCTCATGTCGATGATGTGGGAAACATTATGGCCCACCTTCGATCAAGGTCACTTCTTGTCGAATTCAGCTCATTATCCAGGAAGTTGACTTAGATACTCCCTTCAGGTGCCTTGGACCTTGCATGCCTCAATGGCAGGTTCTTCATGTTCTACGCGAGGTTTTCATCATTGGCCTTCGATCAAATGATTCTATGGGTATTCGATGCCGGCTCACTAATTTGCATGCCGTAGATTGTACCTATAGTACCTTGAGGACCATTGTCATTATTGGTGGTACCTCTCGCGTCTATTAACAGTTTTCATCATTGACTGGTAATCAGACGATGTTCCTGCATGTTCGACTTCGACTCCTATATTCGCATGCTTGAACTTCTACTTTGTTCGGGTCGAGATGGAACACAAGACCCTGGATTTTGTCTGTTGGGATCCAAGTTGCGATTTTGTGGATTATTATGATCATTACATGACGCATTCACTGGGTGGCTATGACCATGCCTGAGTCTATTTATCGATCCTCCCTGGATGGCTGCGTCCATACCTTGGATCTAGTTTTTATGTACTCTGCTATGGATGGCTGCGCCCATGCCACATACATCATGTACTTGAGATATCAGTTGTACTCCTACAAGCAGGTTCTCTAGTGGTAGTGTTTTCAGTTGGCCATGTTCTTGTAAAGCACTTCACCCCTCTCTCTCTTGGGCCTCATGCTTTAGGGGGCATCTGTTACACAGTAATTTGTCACCGTCCCTATTACCCCTTCTCCCACATCTTGGAGGACTCGTTCCGGGACCTCTGAGAAGTGACATGACCTGGAAACACTTGCATTGTATTCCCCTAGACATGAACTTCATATGCCCTGAAGACACCTTCTGCAAAATACCCATAAAAATAGCCCATTTTCCATTGGCGTAGTCTCACTGTGTATCACTAGCGCCAATGGGGGAAATCCTCCAAAGAGGGCACGCAAGCTGGTGCTCTGTCTTAGAGTTGCACTAGCGCCAGCCCAATTGGGTAAAGCTTTTAACAAAACAACTTACGAAGGTTCTTCCTAACCCATTCATGAACTGATTCCATCTTGAGTTGGTTCAGTTTGGCTTCAAATCTCCATATAAGGGTAGTTGTTTACCACCTTCTCATGGAAGCTCCTTAGTGATAAAGCCAACCCCATGAATATTGTGGAAATCCTAATTCCTTCTCCTCTATCTATAAAAGCTTGTCGTTTTGCCTTTGACAAGCTAGTTCCAGAATTCCAAAGATTGAGAATTGTCAAGTTCATGCTGCAAGAAGCCTTCTTCATTCCCATAAGGCTAAATCTAAAGTGAGGAGATTCTTGTCCAAGTAACCAAGGAGAGAGAGGCTTGTTCCCCATTCCCAACAAGCTTTGCAAGGCATGTGCTGCTGATCACCCAGCCAAAGGAGGATTTGACGTTAGAACTATGGTCGTATTCTTCTTTGTTTATCAATAATAATAGACGACTATCATTATGGTTCCACTCTTATTGTCTTTGTAATGATGATTGAGTTATATCCTTTTTGACTGATATATAGTTGCATCTATTAGATTTTATGCTTGTATTTGTGTCGTTCTTTGCATGTGCAGGTGTTCGATCACGAGGATCGTGGAGATTGTGACCAGCCGGAGCGAAGGAACGGGAGCGTCGACTCTTATACAAGTACTAGCGTTGGAATCCAGGTAGGCCCTCATCATCGGTCTTTGATTTGCAATTACGAACCTGTGTGTTAGCATTGTTTGATTGTTGCTAGACCCCATTTGGGCTAGTAGGGATCGCCTCTGTCCGCAGAGGGGATTTACCTAATTTTATGCTTGTATTTGTGTCGTTCTTTCCATGTGCATGTGTCCGTTCACGAGGATCATGGGGATTGTGACCAGCCGGAGCGAAGGAAGAGGAGCGTCGACTCTTCTACAAGTACTAGCGTTGGAATCTAGGTAGGCCCTCATCATCGGTCTTTGATTCGCAATTAGGAACCTATGTGTTAGCGTTGTTTGATTATTGCTAGACCCCATTTGGGCTAGTAAGGATCGCCTCTGTCCGCAGAGGGGATTTACCTCCACAACAGTATGGGCAAGTGATCTGAGATAAAAGAGTTTATTTTTACGTAATTAGGTGAAGGGAAAGGTGCTTGTGGCTATGTGCATGAAGACCTTGGTAAGTCCACAATTGTGTGCGCAGGGAAGATTAAAGAGTATGTAATAGAAGACCCAAAGTTAATAAAGATTATTTTGAGCAATATCTGTGTATCTGTGCCTTTATGTTTACTTATGCAATTATTGTGTATTCGCTCTAGTTTTTGCATTTCTTACAAGAAACACTTAAATAATGCATGAAAGTAGTAGATCTATTAGTTTACTTAATGTTATAACTGTTTAAAGCAATTGGTACAGAGTTAGAAGTTGTTATTTGTAAGTTATCATAATTTCTGCAATTCAAGGGTTAGGATTCACGAAGGTTGAGGTAAGGCCCTAGAAGTAACACAAACCCATCACACAAACATCTGGATGCAAAAACCTGGTTCTATCATCCCCCAATACTGCCTCAAGTGAGACTGCAGCCTGCACTACCCAGGTTGTTGCTAAAAGGGCAGGCAGTGTAGGGTTTTGTTGGTTGGCACAACTAACTTTGAACATGGGTCCATATCCCCTCAAGCCAACAAATGGTTTTGTTGCTAGGATTGATAACTATCTGAGGAATGTGTGATGTCGAATAAATGGTTTTGTTGCAACTGCAAATATCTAAGCTACAACATAAGTTGCAACCAACTACTCCTCCCGAAGTCAGAGAGTAGCACGGGGCTACAATCAAAGAAGAGATGGCTACCTTGGAATATGTAGTCAAGGGCTGCACTCAGTTATTTGAACAAGCCATGGAAATATGGACGTTATTGCAAGAGGATCCAACATTGTATAAAATTGAAGTAGATATCAGAGAAAAGCAGAGGCAGTTCGACAAAATCAGGTCTATGATGTGAACCTTAGCACTAGTACAAAGGTTCACAAGGTTACAGGAAGGTAAGCTCATCCAGCATGAAATTGATGAGCTGCAAGGGAAGGAAGCCATTATATCTTCAAGGATGCAGCCTTGGATGGATGAGGCAAGTTAGTTGACACTGTCAGTATAGGGCAAGATGAGGGCCATGCAACAGATGCATAAAACTATGGGCCTTGCAATCGAAGGCCCCACCACACAAAATTTGGTTGAAGAAGTTCGTCATGTCACTACATAAGGGACAACAAACCTACAAGTGTTGAAGATTGAATCTAGCGATCTACAGGAAAATATCAAGGCACCACCAGCAGAGTGACTTAAGGACGATTCATGACTTTGTGTTGGGGGCCTGTTAGGAGACGGTCCCCTCAGGTCAATTTTGTAATATTTTTTTGTTAATTTTGTAAAGTCTCCGAATTTTTAGGAACAGGGCATGAAGGTCACTAGAATTCAAAGTGGCTTTAGGAAAGTCAAATCCCCTTAGTGTGTTAGGAGTTAAGTTGTTTTATGACTCGATCATGGTTCGCGAATCATGGTATTGTAAAGAAAGATGCTATAAAAGGGAGTCACAGTAAAGAAATAATTGAATATCTATGTATGGGCAAGTGATCTAAGACAAAAGAGTCTATTTTTTTGTACTTAAGTGAAGGGGAAGGCTCTTGGAGTTGTGTGTGTGGAGACCTTGGTAAGTTCGCAATTGAGTGCGTGAGCCCCTGCAGCTATGTGCACAGGGAAAAAAGAGTTTGTAACAAAAGATTTGAAGTTAATAAAGACTATTTTGGGCAATATCTATGTATCTCTGCCTTTATCTTTACTTCTACAATTACTTTGTACTTTCTCTGTTTTCTACATTTATCACAAGAAACACTTAATTGATGTGAAAAAGTAGAATATATGTTAATTTACTTGATTTTATAACTGTTTAAAGTAATTGATGTAGAGTTAGAATTTGTTATAAGTAAATTATCATGATTTCCACAATTCAAGGGTTAGGGTTCATGAAGGTTGGGATACTGCCCTAGAAGTAACAAAATCCCATCACACAAGCCTTTGGATGCAGAAACCTGGTTCTTTCATCTCCCAATACTTCCTTGGGTGAGACTTCAACCTGTGCTATGCAGGTTGTTTTCGAAAGGGCCGATAGTGTAGGGTTTTGTTGGTTTCCATAACTAACTTTGAACCTAGGTCCAAACCCTTCAAGCCAACACACACACTAAGATTTTGTACAGTTTGTACCCAAGGTAATGTAGTTTTCATATATTTGAGTACTTTGTCTATTTTGGCTTGCAAAATCACCCCATAAGTGAATTAAGACTCCTTGAAAACAACCATAACTTGAACCAACTAAGTTTCCCCACAGGGGCCACCAAAAAATTTACTTTCCAAGTTAGGACCATTGGGCATAGGCGTCACATAGACCGCCATGGTCATGTTACACATTTGAAACACAGTTGAATTTTTAGGAGCTTAAAATCCTTCAATCATCCCATGGAAAAGAATACTCGAGCATGAAAGAGACTCGATTTAGAAGGGGTTCAACTTAGGTATAGTACATGTAGTACTCTTTAGGGCTACCTGACCCATCTAGTGCTCGGTACTAGTAACTAACTACAAAAAATCTAAAGACTAGAATGCTCACGTGGGATGAAGGTACTTTAGTGGCCAAAATCTAGGGCATCCTTTCCCTATAGCTGATAGTGCAAAAAACACTTGAGCCTCATTTCCATTACCTTCGTTGATTCTTCGGCTACTGGAAGGTGTCACCAGTTCTTTCGAACGTTTCCCCAAGACCCATAAGAAGATATCTTCATAAGGCCCAATTACTTTGAGAGTGTAAAGGACCATTAAGTCTACATAGGAATTTTTTTAACATACACAATAAACAAAACCCTTTTTCTTGTTTGCTTGATTACATAGTTTAATTATTTAAAGAAAATAAACCATTTATACTTTTGCTTTGTTTTCTGTATGTGATCATATTTCATTGATACTTATATCCTTCCCTCACCATATAAAAATTATCACACACTCTAATCAACACCATAAGGGACCCCATGGCTCTACATCGATCTAAACATTTTTTAAACCTTCATCCATTATCGGGAGGTGTGCCAAGACTCCTACCATTTAGTCGTAGAGGATGTCACACAACCACCATTATTGGGTCTTCCTTTATTGGTGCATCTTTGCTAAGAACTTCCCCCCAAAAAAGTACACCCATCACCATTCCAGAAGGGTCCCCATGTGCTACCCCCTTTGGGAGTGCACACACCACTCCTCCGGACAGTCCCCAAGACACCCATTGAGGTAGTTCTCTTGAGATTTCCCCACAAAGGACCCTTTTGCATATAGTTTTCCATAATCATTTTTCAATGGAAGTTAATGCATAGATCTTGTTATTAGCTTCACTAAACCTAACAGATTTAAGAAAGCTAACCAATGACCCGATCACCCATGACCAAAGGTGGCTAGATATGCCCACCAAGCTCCCTTTAGATATTCCAAAGTTCAAAGGAAAACAAGGCTAAGACCCAGGGAACCATGTAATGATTTTTCACCTGTGGTGTTTATTTAATAGTATCATGGATGATACTATTAGATTAAAACTATTTCAACGCACCCTAACTGGACTTGCAATGAAATGGTATGTTGACTAGCCTGTTGCATCACATAGAAACTTTAGCTCATTATCTATAACTTTCCTCACCTTCTTCCAACACCTGGTCCACCATTATTTGGGTCTGGCTTGCTCACCCACTTCAACCAAACACCCACTACCCACATCTCGGATCATATCCATGAATGGAAAAAATGTTGTGGCCTATGTAAAACCCAATTTGAAGATAAAGTCCTCTTGGGCTTGTTCTTAATATCCCTCACATCTAAAATCTCTAAGGACATGGAAAATTCATCGACGAAGACCGAGGAAGAAACCATTAGTAAAGCACAACAACTGGAGCTTATCTATAACCAGTTTAGTTACATTTATCATGTGATCCTAGATGCCCCACGCCTCCAAACTTATAAAGAGATCCCAAGTGCATCCAATGTTGTTGATGGATTAATTGGGTCCATATCCCAAAATTGACACAACAATAACTACCAATACCCTAGATATTCATTCAATGGCCAAACATTTGATGCTATGCAAAATGCACCACCATTGCAACATATAGGGTATTATCATCGTCAACCCACAACTATGAAGAATACAATTCATAGGGTTAACCATTATCATCCCCCTCAAGGAGGCTCATATCCTTCCCCACAGGGAAACCAATACTCCTCTAGGAATATAGAAATGGTGTCCTTTTCCCAAAATCCATACATTAAGCAAGGACAAGGAAACAATATTTGTCTTTCCCAGCAAAACAACATAATAACTCACCAATGCAAAGCAATGCAAGGGTGAATCTAGTGCAAACTTCTCTCACTTACTAAATTCAGCTAATCCTTCAAATGTTTCTAAGAAAAAACCAAAAAGTAAGCCAAACAGAGAACGCAAATAGGGGGGAAACAACCAACAACAACTACCACTAGCACCGAGAAGGGGAAATCCCAACCATAATCAAAATAGGGGAATGACCAATAATGACCCAAAGAAACAAGGAAAGAACACAATTCTACGGACTAATCATTCATGTGCTATCTATGGGGAATATGGTCATTATACCCATCATTGTCCTCAACTTCTTCACTTAAAACTCATACAAGACAGTAGGAGGTCAAAAAATTGAAGTAATGTTGTACCCCTTCCCCCATTAGGGAGTAGTTAACATGCAACAATAAACTCCCCACCCTCATCCATCTAGAGGGAACCCCATAACAATCCTAGCCAATATATTTCCATGACAAGAGAGGATATCCTCCTACAGAATCAGAACCGAAGTTATGAAGCTCCCCCAGAGCCCAATCCATCCACCTCGACTACGGTAATACCTACAGGGTCGTTGACCATCCCTTGACCTTCTATATAATTTCTTCCTAAAATCGTTAAATGACCTTTATGGCACGAAGGACACAACTCACAAGATGCTCATAGCTACAATAAAGTTGATGACTTAGCATAATCACCATCATCTATGTCAAAGTTAGAAGTCCTACAAACATGCCCAATCCAATGGAAAGCCTTACTTTCCACTCTAGGCACAATCGACACATCTGATTCTCACCTAGTGGTGTTTGACTTGGATAAAGCTACTCCATGACTACCATTAGTTGTTGCTTTCAAAATCCTAGTCTTAATTCAAAACATCAACATTCATCATTGCATCAATGACGAAGGGGCTTCCACATGTATCATGTCGAAATCTTTGTGGTAGAAACTAGGATCCCCTAAACTCAAGCCTTCTGACATTACGCTTAGAGCATATGACTACCACCCTTTTACTCTCATTGGTTTATACCCTAGTGTGCTAGTTAAGTTGGATGGAAAAACCCTGTTAATAGACATCGAAGCATTACATGCCCAATATGATTACAACATCTTATTAAGCTGAAGCTATATGTGTGAGATGCTTGTAGTCACCTCATTGGTTTTCAGAATAATGATGTTCCCCATGAAGGGAAAATCATTACTATCAATCAAATCACATACTATGAGAAGGCAATCTCACCCACACCTGACAGTGTTCTACCCTTAGTCTTATCCTCCCACGAGTTGATCACTACTTACACTAAGCTCATCCCGGGATGGTTTAGCCATCAATACTCCTAGGTACATTCCCAGGAGACCCTTCAATGCTACAAAAACTTTTCCCCAACACCAGAGCACCAGTGTGCATGATGACCTCATCAAACACCACCCAAAATCAAGAACTAGTTCTGGATGATAACAACAACATTGTTACCAATCCAACCTCCTTTCATAATTCCATCACCTATACACCTTTCTTATAACCCCCCACTAGTTTTTTCTTACACCAAGTCATTGAAACACCCTCATTGCCTGACATCACTCTTGCAATATAGGTCCGGTATTTGGTCCCACGAGTCATGCCAACTAGCACAGGTTTCACTAGAACAAGGGTCATTCCTATTCGTGTCAAGGAAAATGCGACACCCCATACATCACCTACTCAGGTAGCACCTACATCAAAAGTAGTTCTTGCTCTGACATTAGTTGAGGCAAAAATAATGGACAATGAAAAAGATAAAAAGGTAGAAGCTTCAAACACTCCCTCCTCTAGGGTCCCACAATCCTGCGCCTTGTGTGAAACAATACGGCACCCCACCAATAAGTTCCCTGAATTGAAAGAGCTCAAAGCTCTACTACATTCCCCAAAATAGTCTGTAAACCATTCTACCCCTATCAGGAAGAAGAACGCACCCACACATCTTAAGGCATTATGCACCAATCACGCATGCACCATCAGCGCAGAGTTTGAACATTATACCCATCATTGCCCAAAAATTCCTCGATACCAGGATGCGTTAGGTGTACTCACCCAAACTAATACCCTATTACTCTCCATGGAGGATGGTTTTGAAAATATTTTTTGTGTCGTGAGAGAAGAAGCTTCTTGCCCCTATCCTTCGTTAGGTCCATCAACCTCCCACCATGATCGGAGGCAACCTAAAAAAAACATGACACACTGTCACCCACTTGTGCTCTGTGCGATGCAACAAAACATTTGATCGACTAATGCCCTAAGTTATGGGAATTCAACCAATTATACCAAGTTCCCCACATCACTTGAAGCACTTGATTAAGGCATAAGCGTCACACTTTCTAGATTTGTGTTGGAAATCATCGTGTGTAACAATGTCCCCATATTTCTCGATTCTGTCCATTATTAGGATTCACATGGTGATTTATCATGGAGAATTCTGATTTAGTTGGATTATATATTGAACCATAAAATCATTAACCACCTGCGATGAATGAAGCACCAAGGTTCGTTCTGTGTGTATTTGAGGAGAAATCACAACCATCAACAAGGCAGGGTCCTTTTCATTTCATCTACCCTCACCACCACCAATCTTGATCAGATGTTCCATCTTATAACCAGGCATCAATATCCCATGCTATGAGTAACACTGCTTCCCACAATATCCACTTAGTTAGTTCCATACCGATATGTGGAATTTGTACCAATACCACTCATAGTAATGAGGCATGCCCTATGTTACATACATTTCGGAAGCTTAGGATTCAACTCCAACATCCTATCAAAGAAGCTACTTTTTCCCCTTGTACACCAACAAGAATGAAAAATCTTCCTCTCAAATATCCCCAACCACCCATAACTGAGATTCTACCACCAACTAATGCTAACGACACGCAACATCATATACCATTTATTTCCTTGTCTGTAGGAACCATGATTTGTGTTGTGTGCTCATCATTTTTCGTTGTCGAGACTACATAATCCACCTCAAAAATGGTAGCACTTGTGATGGTATAGAACCATCTGATATGCACTTTTTCAACCTCTCTCAGTTCTATGGCCTCAACTGACGAATCATATTCTTTCTTGTTAACCAACATAACCAGGTCTACATCCCAAGTTCAAGACCTCACACACCCCAAGTCAACCCTAGATAATAGTTTTCATTCAGAAGAAGATATTCTATAAGCCATGACGAAACCTAAATATCCTTGGGACACCATGCACCATTGTTCATTCTTTTTACTTGAAAAAACATTTGTTCCCAGGAGGGTGCAACCACATGTCATCTGCACCATTAAATCAAAATAATTCCTCCCACAATGAAAAGTTGAATGGTTGAAGAACCCCGTCCCAGCACCCAATGCATTTGAGGAAGGGAACATGGCCAATGTTTAACCTACCATTAAGGTGAATATTTCAAACAAACCTAGAAAAATTTAAGAGTTTTTCCTAGGGGCAGCATGCTTTCCCGAAGAAATAATCGCATATACATCCTTGTTCTAAGAATACAAGGATATTTTTGCATGGGATTACTTAGAGAGACTACGTATCAATCCCACCATAGTGGAACATCAGATTGAAACATGGCCAGATGCCCACCTTGTCTGACAAAAACAATGTCAATTACATCCCTCTAAGGCAACAACAATCAAACAAGAAATTAATTAACTTCAAAAAGCTGGATTTATCTACCTGATTGCTTACATTTCCTGGGTTTCTAACTCTATACCCATCATGAAAAAATAGGGCACCATTCACGTTTGTATTAATTTTAGGGATTTAAACAAAGCATTCCCTAAATATAATTACCCAACACCATTCATCGATTAAGTCATTGATGCTTGTGCCAATCATGAGGCCTTATCCTTCATGGATTGGTTCTCTGGGTACAACCAAATTTAGATTCAGCATATGGATCAGTACAAAACAACATTCACAACCCCTTGAGGTACATTCGATAACAAGTTATGCCTTTCGGCCTTAAAAATACTGGCGCTACTTTCCAGTGGGCCATGAACTACATCTTCCATTACCTAGCTCAACTCATCCCTGTGTATCTAGATGACCTGCATTCAAAAAAATGTGCCAACCATTTAGAAGACCTCTGCCTAGTCTTTTAGAGATGTCGAAAATATAATTTATGCTTTAACCCCCTTAAATTTGTATTATGTACCAATGCAAGAAGACTTTTTGGTTTCACCATTTCCCTGTAATGGATCACAGTCGAACCTATCAAATTCCAAGCCATTAAAGAGGTACCTCCACCAAGACAATTAAAGAAATTACAAAGCTTGTAGGGTAAGTCCATTTTCTTACAATTCTTTGTACCTGACTATGCTACTTGCGTGCGAGGCTTCCTGTACCTCATTCATCAATATATCCCCTTCTAGTGGGATGCTCAAGCCTAAAAAATAATTTGATACTTTCAAAGATGCATTATCTCAATCTCCTTTGATTAGCCCCCCTAACCACAACAAAGACTATACCCTATACCTATCTGCATCAGAAGTAGCCATCGTTGGGGTGTTAGTCCAAGATGGACCAAAAAACAAGGAGCACATCATTTATTACATTAAAAGAACTTATATGGGCTTGCATTGAAGTATGCGCCATGAGAAAAAAATCCCTAGCCCTTGTAAATTTTGTACAAAAACTTCAGCAATACATCATCCTTCACACCACTACTATGATAGTAGCCATCAACCCCATGAGGAACCTACACACTTGTCGTATGATGAACTGCAAATATGCTCAGTGGGAGGTTATTATACAAGAGTTTGATCTACATTTTAACTCCCCCAAGAGAAAAAAAACACTCATCATTGTTGCGTTCATCGTGAACCTCCCAACAAAGGCCCATGGCTCTCCTGTTAATGAGGCTCTTCTTGATGAACATCTATTTTTAGTATCAATGGATGACCCTTGGTACGGTGATATCCTTCTCTTTTTAGGAACTCAAAAGTTCAAACCCAATATTACTCATGATGATTGGAGACACATACACCAACATGCCACCTGCTATCTCTTATTAGGGGATGTTCTCGATCGACGAGGCATTGACACCATCTTACCTTGATGTCTCGATCACCAATATGCTAAGAAAGCCTTAAATGATTGTCATAGTGGGGATTGCAGCAACCATCTATCATGGAATGGCCACTACCCAGAATATCCTTTACGCTGGTTATTTTTGGCCCACCCTCTTTCACGATTACATACAAGCAGTCAAACAATGTGAGCGATGCCAATGATATGCTCATAAGGCATGAGCATCACCCACTCCCTTACTTCCAATCATAGTGGTTGGCCCCTTCTATAAGTGGGGCATTGACTTCATGACCTATAAACTCCCATCATTCAGCAAGCAGAAATACAACGTGGTCGATTTAAACTATTTCACCAAATGGGCAGAAGCAATGCCCACATATAATAACACCACTGAAACTACCATGTGGTTTTTCTTCAACCATGTCATAACATGGTTCAATGTTCCAAAGGAATTGGTTCCAGACCATAGTAAACATTTTTAAAATTAAATATTTCAAGAACTAGCCCAACACATTGGTTTCTCTCATGAGTTTACATCACCATACTACCCCCAATCCAATAGACAAGTTGAATTCATTAATAATGTCCTTAAAACCATGTTGTAGATTATGGTGAACACTCACAAAACTAATTGGCACCATATGGTGTTCTCCAACCTGTGGGAATACATCACAGTATTCAAGGAATCCACATGATTTAGACCCCGCCAACTCGTATTTTGCATAGAAGCAGTACTTCCCATCGAGTGTGAGATCCCCACCTTACACTTAGCCATCGAGCTTTTAGTAGAAATGTTGGGCAACGGATCCTCCCATAGTTGATTTTTGGGGCTTGTAGCTCGAATTTTGGTCAATGTAATGTAAAGACCTCGCAAAATGTGGGTGAGGAGTGCGAGAGTCTAGGGTTGTCCGCCCTAAAATATTGTAATTTAATATAGAATGAGATGGACTACCCATGGTCCGTGGACCATGGGAATGTATAAATAGAGCAAGGCTCTAAGTGTAGAAGTCAGTTTTTGGTATTGTTCTTAAGGGATATGGGGTTTTGAATGCAATATTCACTCTGAGTCTATAAGTTCGAATCTCGGGTCGTAGTAGTAGAGAGAGGCTCTGCAGCCAAGTGCGCAAAGGCCTGGTAGAGTTCGTAGCTGTGTGTGCAGACCCCTACAGTTGAGTGCACAGGGTGGAGTTGGGATTGTAATGGAACAAAAGTTTAATAAAAGCTAAGTTGATTTTGAAATATTATGCATCTATTCGTAGATCTGTATGCTTTTGTTATATGTTTATACATCTCCTTATAGTTTATGATTGCACGCACTTGTTATAAATGTTGAATGATTGATAAGAATATTGGGCCCACAAAATTAAGTTAATATCTATAATAATAACACAGTAAGGATAAAGGATCTAGATCGTGCCTCTTTGTGCTCTTTACAGAGCTACATGAAGATCAGATAGCTGCGCGGAGCAGTGCAAGCGCATAGGATCGGTTCGAGAACATCATAGACTTCATCAAGACATCCCTAGGGTGTGGAAACCTAGCTCCAACAGCCTCCCATACTACCTTAGGTGAGACCTCAGTCCGTGCACCATGGACTATTGCCAAAAGGGCTGATAGTTTCGGGATTTGTTTAGCTAAATGACTTTTGAACTTGGGTCAGGCCCCTACAAGCCAACAATTGGTTCTATGTCGGGACTAGGACCTCAAAGACTGGGACCTCGCGGACAGCGAGAAGTTCCCACAGTTGACCATGAAACAATTATTGCAGCAGAAATGGTAACGTGGTGTGGAAAAGGCTGAGTTACTACATCTGCGGTGGATACCCCACTAGCATTGCACGCCCATCACAATTTTGGTCATCCAACAGTTTTTCTGTCTAGTACATGATGGGTATCTCTAGCTAGAGGAGCCGATTCCTGTCACGGCTAAAATTCATTGGTTTTCTCAGCTACTCATCAAAGGAAAATGTTCTGCAGCCAACACAAGAAAGAGCAACGACTTGGCACTCGCAGAAGTTATGAATACCAAATATAAGTTGGAGAAGAGGAAGCAAGGGTATGTAATAGCAAGCATCAAGGACAAAGAGGTGCACGTAGCCACTCAATGACTGGCAAGCTAATGAGGAAATGTCATGTAGACAAGGTGCCAGCATCTGTAATTGCATTGGCAGAGCAGTGTGCTGAGGGGGTCCAGTTCAACTAGGTGCAGTTTATCTGTGATCAGTTTTTGAAAAATTATAGGGAAGCCCAGGAGCAGGGTAAGACCTTCCACTACAAGTGGTTGCTCTTATCCATCTTGTCGGTTGTTGAGGAGCTGCCAAAGGGCAACCAGTTTCCCACCATTGAGAGGAACCTACCCGAGGCCGTGAGGTATACCTCACTCTAGGCAACGAAAGATGCGATGAGGATTCGCGAGATAAAAGTGTTTTGGGCATTCGTTGAGGCGATCTTATGAACACGAATCAACCACAAGTCGCAGTTGTCCGTGACAGTATATAACAGTTTTCAAAGCACAATATAATTCAAGGCAGATATGCATAATGTGTATATCCGGGCGTGCAAGGATCTAGCCCGAGCATGGGTAAAGCTGCCATTCATTACAACAGATGATGCAATCTTCGACGTGATGGTGTCATGGTCTCTGGAGTGGCATGCTCTAAACTTGGTAGAACTGGAGAAGATCACAGCATAGTAGTGGAAGAGGGAGATCAAGCTATGCATCATGAAGCTAGCGGAGAGAAAGCACCAGGAACTGGAAGCGGCCATGCAGTGAAAAGCAGCTAAGGCAATAGTGATAGTGTAGACAGCAGAAACCACAACCGCACCCACCGAAGAGACTGAGGAAGGTTAGGAAATGTCCATGGAGCAGGACATACAGGGGGAGGCTGAGGCTGAGGAACGCACAACAAAATTGACCCAACTAAAGAGGTCATGTGTCCAAGAGAAGCCAACCACTCGAAAGAAGACAAAGACAATGAAGACCTCTAAGGGAGCCTTTCTTGACAGTGGAGAACCAGTTCGCAATGCCAATAAGGATGGTGTTGAAGTATTAATGACGGAGTATACAACTTTGTTGGGGGTTCTCAGAGTGCCATTGCAGGCATCACAAATGCAACCCCCAGGAGTGATGACACCGCACCTTGCAGAAGGTGCATCCAAAGCTGAGAAGATGTTGCATGCCTGCACAATGAACACTTTGGTGTTACCAGAAGGCATCGTATTAGCAAAAGTTGAAGGTGACATGAGGGGTTGGGGGTTGAATTTGGACTCCCTTCCTAGAGAAACCCTATACCAGCTACAGGATGGGGTAATTGCTAAGCTTCGTGCCAGGGAGGGCCGTGCTCTCCAAGTCTTGAGTGAGCAGAAGGTAAATTTAGAATAGCTAAGCCTACAACACGACAACCTGGTCACACAAAACTAGGGATTAGAACATGCCATGGTAGAGGCCTGTAGTTGCATACCAGAGTTGGTCGTGCCAGTGGCACTCCCTGCTGCGGAAAACATTCACCAACTGGGAGCTAGAGTCCGCAAGACCCAGGAGGAGGTTGCGAAGGTTCAATTTGAGCTGAACTTGTAGATCACAGAGCTGCAACTGAAGGTGCAGCCCTCTACATCATCGGAAGTCAGAAAGAAGTGCCATCATGCCATTCAATCGGGGTTGGAAGTGATAGAGCATGCTGTATAGCACTACACGGGATTGTTGGATCAATCCGTCTTCACACTCACTTAATTGCAAGAGAACCCAACGCTACAGTAGTTAGAGAGAGAAGCACGGTAATTACAGTGGGCCTATAATAATGTCTGGTGGACCGTGCAGATGGTCGCCCTTACTTAGCAATTGGCCAAGATGAGGGAGGCCCATGCTCTGAAAGAACAGGTGGACACTGGACGCCAGAAAGAAGCAGGGCTTAAAGCACGCATCTAACCTTGGTTTGAGGAAGCAATCATGGTCACCGCCATGATCAAGGGGAAGCTGGCCTAGATGCAAGATACATATGTGCAAAGGAAGGAGGGTAGCTATGACAACAATGCATCAGAGAGTCGTGCATAATTGATACAGCGAACAGTGGAGGAATGTGTGGCAGATGTCAGCGAAGCGCAAAATTTATTGGATGGACTCTGAGCAAAGCTCATCGCACCAGCCTAGTGACTCAGGATGAGTCACCATGATTGTGTTGGGGGCCTATTGGGTAGTGGATCCCCCCATAGTAGATTTTTGGGGCTTGTAGCCCGAAATTTGGTCAATGTAATGTAAAGGCCCCGCAAAATGCAGGCGTAGAGTGTGAGAGTCTAGGGTTGTCCACCCTAAAATATTGTAATTTGATATAGAATGAGTTAGCCTACCCATGGTCCACGGACCATGGGAATGTATAAATAGAGTGAGGCTCTAAGTGTAGAAGTCAGTTTTCAGTATTGATCTTAAGTGATATGGGTTTTTGAATGTGATATTTGCTTTGAGTCTGTAAGTCCGAGTCTTGGGTTGTAGTAGCAGAGAGAGGCTCTGCAGTCGAGTGCATAGAGGCCTGGTAGAGTTTGCAGCTGTGTGTGCAGATCCCTATAGCTGAGTACGCAGGGTGGAGTTGGGATTATAACATAATAGAAGTTTAATAAAAGCTAAGTTGATTTTGAAATATTATGCATCTATTCGTAGATCTGTATGCTTCTATTATATGTTTATGCATCTCCTTACAGTTTATGGTTGCACGCACTTGTTATGAATGTTGAATGATTGATAAGAATATTGTGCCCACAAAATTAAGTTAAGATCTACAATAATAACATAGTAAGGATAAAGGATCTAGACCATGCCTCATCACGCTCTTTACAGAGCAATGCGAATATCAGACAGCTGCGCGGAGCAGTGCAAGCACGTAGGATTGGTTTGCGAACATCCCAAACTTCATCAAGACATCCCTAGGCTGTGGAAACCTGGTTCCAGCGCCCTCCCATACTACCTCAGGTGAGACCTCAGTTCGTGCACCGCGGACTGTTGATGAAAGGGTCGGTAGTTTCGGGATTTGTTTGGCTAAATCACTTCTGAACCTGGGTCAGGCCCCAACAAGCCAACAAGAAACCAAACCTTTGGAACAAAGGTTGGTACAACTAGACCTCTTCGATGAATGGTGATGGGAATCCCCCAAGAATAATGAAGCCCACAAAAATATGGTCAAAGCCTCATTCGATCACAACATCACCCCTCGAAAATTTACCAAGGGAGAGTTAGTCCTCCACTATGATGTCACCCAAGAAGCAGTAGGACCTCGAAATTTTGAAACCCTTTAGAAGGGCCCATACATCATAGAACATTTCCTCCTCAAGGGGGCATACATGTTGTCAGAGCCCAATGGGACTTTCCTAAAAGTCCCATCAATGGTCTCTACCTCAAAACATTTACTCTAAATTCATGGATTTACTCTAAATTCATGTTCTCATCATGCGTCAACAGGTGGATCTTCCACCATATTATCATCATAGGTTCGGTGATGACACATCTTGAAGGTCACAAAACCTCGTTGCTACAGCTTGGGCCATATACTTTGCTGACCAGACACCTCATCTCTTTAATGGACTTTGTATCGAGTCAAACACCAACAATCAAGAAGAGTACGATGTCACCATAGGTCTGTTGACTGATTCCCACCACCTAGGTATCTATCACCTGCATGTATTCCTTGATTCCTAGCTAGTTGTATCAAACTTAAACAAGACCTTTCACATCCATAATTCATGCCTTTTTTGGAAATATCTGCATGCACAAAGGTTGGCTAGGTATTTTGATCATATCACATTTACACATATACCAAGGGATCAAAATCATATAGCTGATCACATCACTAATCAATCCTAGACTAGGATGCATCACATATATATAACCATCAAGATACATAAAGCATCAAAATATAATTCTCAAACAAAATGTAGAAATACACAAGAAGTATAGATGTATATAACAAATCATGAGAGTTGTCAAAAAATGATATTGTATATACATCAAAAAATATATGAGTACAAAAAATATCACATCATCCACTGGCCCGCGACCAACAAAAATAAGCCAAGAAAATATAGGGGATCATCCTCATAAATGGGTGCTTGCCCTGGTAGATATATAATCTCATCAAAATTCATAAGCACCAAGTCTATCTAGGGCTCTAGTGGCCCAATCTTTGCATCTGGAGCTGAAATCAGACTAGCCATGGCTATGCGATGCAAAAAGGTTTGGTGTGTCTGCTCCAGCAAAATCACCGTCTCAGCAACAAACTCTGCCAAGCCAGCCCATCCATCGACATGCAACCCTCTAGTCAGGGTCTCCACCTGACCCCAGGAATCACTCTAGCTCTATAAATCTACATCAGTAGCTGCCAAGCATGTCTCTACATCCTTAGCACACATGCACCATCGCTCTACATCCTCACCCTCTACTATAATTCCACCCTCTTCAGAGGGTCCATGAATCTCAAACCAGTGCTATTGCTACGGTCGCTCAGGACCACCCTAAGGAACAATGAATGGCCTCACCACCCTCAATCTCTTTGGAATAGGGAAGTCCACTCCGTCATAAGGAAACTCTAGAATCAACTGAGGATTGGAGTTAAAGCAATCCTCTACAGTGGCTTTCTAGTAATTCCCCACATCACCAGCCCCATCTCTAGGCATCACACATCCCTAGCAATGCATACATGGGTCCTTGGCAGGCCCCATTGGTACTACTAAGGTCGGGCGAAGCATAACTACCCACTCATACATAATGCTACAGAGCACACTCCCATAGGAGAAGCTCTTGAGTGTACCATGTTGCACTTGTGTAAGCTGCGACAACATTCCCTGATGTAGTAATCGAGCACATTCAAAGAAGTGCCCCACCTGTAGCTACTGCAATACCTCTATATGGGACCCCGGTGCTCTATTAGGGGATGTTGACCCCACTAGTCTCGCAATCATATCCAATGCTGCTCGTTTGTCTAGGTCCAACACAACTATAATCCTAATACAACCCTCTGCATCAAGGTTAGGCCCACAGTCAGCCTCACCCTCTATCTCTGCCCAATGCCAAATATCCATGTGCTCGTAAAAAGGTATACTGAACTGATATTGACAAATCTATCAGTAGAATGATCATCACTTGACAGCACACATCACAACATCTAATCAAAAAACGTAGGAACCTATCCTGCGACCTCATCAGGGGGTTCTGAAGGAACTTCAAAAGCCCCCACTACACTAGCAACTGACTATCTATTGGATCCTAAGCCACGGTTATATGAATTCGCTTCCAATCCCTCTCCCTCCAAATCATCCTACTAGTCAGGATACCATGTGTCAAAAATAACCCCCCATGCTATTAAAAACAGTAAAAACATTATTAAAAACCATTTTTTCTCATAGTTGCATGCCTATGATCCTGACAGACGTAATATCACATGTCTGTTTTCCCAATATATGTGTGTCTGTCAATACCTTAAGCCATGATGTCCAACACACCCATGATTGTGTGCTTGTTTCTCAAATAGGCGCATGGTTCACACATATTTATCTCACAAGGACACACGACCATCGTGCAATAAGTTGGCAAAGCCGCGACAAACCCCGCATGGTTTCACCAGGACATTTCTCCCCTCAGACACATGGTATGTGCATATGAGTAGGATTTGTACGTAGAGTCATTATGAAAAACCCTAAGGTTTGCACGGCCACTGCATGACTCCAAGTAAGTCACCCATGTGGCTAAGAGAAACTAACACTAAAAGTTTGTATAAGGGACCCCTGTATTGCCCGCCTACCCTAAAACTACGAAATCGATGAAGAGTAAGGTACAATCCCTTACCTAGCTCTCCTCGCATGCATCCCAGGGGTTTTAGCTAACCACAATGGTAATAAAAGCTCCAGGAACTCACTCTTACCTCTACAACTCAGCAGTGCAAATGAGTGATATTTTCCCCCCTTAGCCCTATCTAACACCCTTTTCACCATCTTTTTGGGTCTATTGTAGAAGCCTAGGATATCCATTGACAAAATAGGAAGAGACACAAGGATCAGTACCACACCATCTTCATCATGGAACTCTCCATTCCTGTAAATGTAAAAACTCATTTTTGGGCTTGTTACACACTCGGAAACTCATGCCAAGTTCTCCTCTAGTTATTTAATTCATAGCATTCAATCAGTCACAAATTATATGTAAGTTTTACACAATGATTTCACTTGGGGTATTGGTTGTGTTCATTGTAGGAACATTGCACATGACCCACTTCGGCCAACACCACGACAAGAAAATAACAGAGCATGTATCATTCTCCACTTAGCATGATAGGCTTCCTCTTAAGCTTTGCATAACTTGACATCATTTCTCAAAAATGCACCATAAGGTCCGTCATCTCGACCATGTTTATCACCACCTCACCTTCATATATGATAAACAACTATGTCGGTTGATAGAACCCCCCTCATGGATCACTTCATCTTTGTAGACCCCTCGTCACTAACAAAAACCATGACCACTCACTCTGTCTTGGGAACCATCACACTTATAGGCCTTGAAGTTCAACCTCATTATGCTACACTCATTACATATGCACCCAATTTCTAGGCATCTCTGGTACTTTACAATGGATCTAGACAAATTCACCTCTTCATCCTACATCTGGCCTATCATTCACCCATATTGCATAGCCCATCTATGTCACTTCATTTGCTTCACTAACCCAAAATGGAGACCAACCAATGGCGCCCCCACCCTAAAAAAAATTGCCACACCTCCATATAGGTTACAATCGTTGTGGGGCACCCATCTCCATGGTTGTACATCCAATCCACCCTCATATTCTTTTGGCACATGTACAAATATTTTTTAGGAAAAATACTCCCACCCACATTTTTTGTTATTCATGTCTTTTACCTGGAAGTAGTTTCCAGTCACCCTTGGTCAGATATTACACCTCACCAGCGATCACTTTCTATTTTTTATGCCTGTCAAAACCTACTTACACCCACCCTAGAAATCCTACCGACTCCAGGACCATCACCATCAGTAAACATTTTTTTTCCATCGCCATTTGCACATCAAGCTCTGACCTCATGCAAGTTGTCCATATCCTATTATATCGTCATATATCACTATCATGCTTATCTAACCCAAGTTATTACAATATGTTCACATCTCATATTGATTCCCCAACTCATCATGTGAAGCGGTTAACACTCCTCTCCTATTGTCTTCAATGATTGTATTCCAGGATAGGGGTAGTACCTTAGATACTCCACCCTCAAAGAGATATCCTCGGGTGGCACAATGGGAATCATTATTTCCCATTGATGTCATCAACCCCTTTGACATTGGACACTAACACAAACTTTCATGTCAAGGTAGTTTCATACTTATTTATCATTGTAGTTATTTCATTTAGTCGAAGATCCCCATATCACTAAGCACCTCATCCAACAGTGCTTGCACCATGATATGGGGGAGGTACCTGAAGTCAAAGACCTATGCATACCATAGCACCCAAGTCAAAAATGCTTTACCTCTTCTATGCTAGGGGAACCATATTAAATCTCATTGACCAGGAAGCGCCCTTGAGGGCATTAACAATTTTCATCATCAACTATCAGCATGTCACCTACCACAACGTTGACTGGATAAAAAAGAAGTCTTTGTCTGATTGTAATCAGTTATTATTAGTCATCATAACGAGGATGAGACATGCCCGCCTTATATAGACATATTTGTTATGTAGTTTTTCACCAGAGCATGGTTACCATTTATACTCAGTCAAGGGGTTTTTCTCTACTCATCTCCACAAAAAATTATCCTCTCTCTCAAAAAGTTGATCAGACTCTCCATCATAAAATAAAATGTGATGTATTTTGGCTATATGGTTCCTCTTAAGCTCATAGATAAGGGGGGAACTGTTAACACCATAAAATCGTACACTTGTTAGTACAATCCATAAGACACTAAAAGGTGTGTAGTAGAATGCACAAGTGAACATTTTCCAGCTAAATACATCATGAATTTAAAAAAATCAAAGTTCTCCTAAGGTCCAAAGTTTATAAAGCAAAAAAAATTAAGATCATGCATCTATTTCTTCGATAAACGTGTTGTTGGCATTATGGCATAGGTGTTGTCCTTGATGGCAACTCACTCTAGTGACAGATCATAGTTCAGGCTCTCAAAATGAAGGAAAAGATATATATGCAGGTTCAACTTGACGAAGCCGTGTATATACATGGGTTAGACGTTCAGAATGCGCGTATGCGTACACACGCACTTTCACGCAAGAAAAAGCACGTACATATGGGAGAACTTATTTTTGGTCTGTGGTATTTAGTCCCTGGTATTTGAACCTATGGTTTCGGGCCATGGTATCTCGTCAGAAGTGTTGATCCCAAGTATTGGGTCCATGGTATTGATTGGTTATGGTTTTGGACCGTGGTATTGTGAAAGGCCTAAGACTATAAAAGAGGAAGGAGATCATTTGGCAAAAGCATAAGCTGAATGATTGAATATCTAAAGAAGTGCTAGATCTGGAATACTAGTGATTGGGTTATGGTACAGATCTGATCCTGAATGAAGAAGGAACCTAAGCGCAAGGAGAAGGATATGTTCTATTGATGGGTCAAAATCTTAAGGCTTGAATAATAGTAACCTTGTATGATTTTGATCTGTTATATGTGACGCATGCTTCATCTATAAATTTGGTAATCTGGGTCAACTAATGTTTGAATGAGTCAATTATCCTTTATAGATCTGTATGCAGGTTCAGTGAAGTGAAGGCACGTATACACGCTGGTTCTGTGAATAAAAATAGTGTATACACAGGTTGGCCCAAACACAGAAGCGTATGCACGCAGGTTTCTAGTTGTTGAAATAACGTCCGTCTCTTGAATTATGTTCTAGCTGCTTCTGTTTATTGCTGAAGTGATCTGGGTTCAGAATTGGTGTGTGGATACTGTTACAGTGTTTTGGATACAGCTGTCAGAGAAGTGTCTATTTGATTCAGTTTTAAGTGGTAAAAAGGAGATTGTTGATTATTGATTGTTGTTCATGGATCTAGTCTGAAAATTTATGAAACGTAGTCCCTGGAAGAAAAGAGAAGGTTGTAGCCTTCTACATGTAGTAGCCTACGTACTAGTATCCCAGCTAGTACAAGAGCTAAGGGGGTTGTAGCTCCCTTCCAGGAGAAGCTGGAGAATGAGAGAGGGTTGTAGCTCTCTGCTGGTACCAGCCTGTGTACTGGGAAAGGACTGCACTAGTACAGAATCATTGTAAAAAGAAGTTTCTAATTAAAAGAAGATAGAGACGAATTGCAGCAGGTGACTTTCACCCACATTTGGTTTCCACCTTATATCTTGTGTTCTTGTGTGTGATTGTCTTCTACTCTGTTTTATTATTCCTAGTTACTGTTTATATGGTTCTGATGCACAGGTTAATGATCAACATATGTAGAATAAATTAAATTATAAGTCTGCATGGTATACGCGGGTTTCCTTATCTGTAGTTGCGTATATATGTGTTTTTCTCTAACTGAAGTAGTGTATATGTTCTAGGTTTGAAAATGAAATTATTGACTAGATAATACTGATTCACCCCCCCCCCCCCCCCCTCTCAGTATTATTTCCAGCAATTAGTATCAGAGCAGGTCCTTCAGAAGAAGCTTGATCACTTGAAGGAAGATCTATCATCATGAGCAACTACGAAAGAGAACCATCGATCAGGCCACCAATTTTTGATGGGACGAACTCCGTCTATTGGAAGGTAAGAATCACAGCCTATCTTCAATCTCTTGGTACAGAAGTCTGGGATATCATAGATACAAGGTACTCTTTTCCATCAGCAACCCCTACAGATCCGACTGGTAAGAAGCAGTATGAAACAAATGCAAAGGCTGTCAATAATCTATTAGGATGTCTATCTCAATTAGAATTTGTCAAGGTTATGCAGTATAAAACCGCAAAAGAAATATGGGACAAGATCGTTCTAAGCTATGAAGGAGATGAACAGGTAAAACGAGCAAAACTTCAAACCCTCAGAATTCAATATGAAAATCTCAGAATGTACAATGATGAAAGTGTAGCTAACTATTTCCTACATATAGATGAGATTGTTAATTGCATGAAAAACTTGGGTGAAGAAATAAAAGAGGCTATTGTGGTTGAAAAGGTTCTAAGATCTTTGTCCTCTAAGTTTGAATCAAAGGTTTTTGCAATAGAAGAAAAATAGAATCTACAGAACCTTATCATGTCACAGCTACACGGAATTCTAACTACTTACAAAATGAGGAAAGGAGGACTATCAGACAGGAGAGAAGTTGTATTCAAGGCTTCAGGCAAAGGAGATTACTATGAGTCAGGACATATGTCAGAAGAAAAGGAAGAATCAAATTTTGTCAAGAACCTTCAACGGGGTGCTGGAAGATTCAGAGGTAAGTTACCTTTCAAATGTTTTGCTTGTGGAAGAGTCAGTCACTATGCTGCCAAGTGTCCTCATAAAGATAAGCTTAACAAATGTAAGGAACCTATTAGATGGAATAAGAAACATAATATAAATAAGAAAAGCTATTACACTCATAAAGATATTGCTGGACTTTCAAATAGTGATGAAGATGAACAAGGTAACGATTATAGACTTTCAATGGATTTTGAAGATGATGATTTCATGGATGCTATAGGTGAAGAAGGTCTTTATGAAGAGATTTCTAAACTCAAAATTTGTTTAGAAGAAAAAAATATGATTATTGATACTCTGCAATTCCAACTATCTAAAAAGGAAAAACATCATGAAAAGTTAGAATGTGAAATTGTGGGACTTAGAAAAGAGATTGAGAAAACTAAAGCTCTTAATATTAGATTTTCTAAAGGGTCTGAAACTTTAGATGAGATTATCAAAGTGCAACGCTCTCCACTAATCAAGATAGGTTTCGGATATAATGAAGAAGCATCTCAAGCACAGAAACCATCCACCTCCAAAAGTTATCTTGATGCAGCAAGGAGAAGTGAGCAAAGGCCAAATGAAGATCACCAGGTAAATCGAGGACAATTTTCCTCAAGGATGATCAAAGATTACCAAGTAAATCGAGGGCAATCTACTTTAAGGATGAACAAAAGCTACACCCAGCCATAGGTAAACCCTTCTCAATTTGCCTCAAGAATGGATGTCAATAGAAACTACAATCATTCAGTTGGTAGAGTTGATAATCGTAGGAATTTCTTCAATGGCCAATGCTTCTCGTGTCATAACTTTGGTCACAAATCAGCTCAATGTGTAGCCTATAAGACAATCATGACTAGAGAAGCTTAAAAACAAAGAAGTATGACTAGGATCATGAAAATAACTTTCAATAAAGTTTCTGCTCTTGAATGAAATAGAATGTTCTATTTGTAACAACTTTGGTCATGAAGACTCTAAATGTAGGAGCAAGTTTCGGCAGACAACTCAGAAGGAACAAGCCTCAAGTGCCAAAACATGGAGAATGAAGGAATCACAACCAGAAAGATGTGGGATAGCCTTATAGGAAAATCAATGGTACATCGGCAGTGGATGTTCGAAACATATGACAGGAGATAAAGAAAAACTTCAATCATACAGTGCCTTAGAAAGGGAAAAGAAGGTCTCATTTGGAAATGACACCCCTACGTTCATAAAAGGTAAAGAATCTGTTCAGTTGAAATAAAAGGTCAAAGTTGGAAATGTTATGTATGTTGATGGGTTAAAGCATAATCTATTAAGTGTCAGTTAGATGTGCGATCAAGGAATTGAGGTAATATTTCGATCAAATGGATGTAGTGTTCGTGATCTTGATACAGGAAAAACAGTGATCAAAGGCATAAGAAATCCAAATAATTTATACATATTCAAGGAAGGACAACATCAATGTTATCTAAGCAAGAATGATGAACACTGGCTATGGCACTAAAGATTGGGGCATCTAAGCTTCTCACAAATAAGGAAATCATGCAAATACCAGGCAGTTCATGGACTTCCAGACATCAGAATTCTAGACAATACAATATGCAAATCATGTCAGTTTGGTAAGCAAACTAGAACTAGCTTCCCTGAGAAGGAAGGATCAGCTAGCAGGCCACTTGAAATTGTCCATACTGATGTATGTGGTCCATCTAGGAAAAGGTCACCTCGAGGAGAAGAATACTTTATATTATTCATTGACGACTTCTCCAGGATGTGTTGGATAGGACTTATGAAGCACAAAGACGAAGCCCCCGAAAAATTCAAATCTTTCAAAGCATTGGTTGAAAATGAATCAGATCACAAAATCAAATGCCTCAGGTCTGATAGAGGTCGGGAGTTTACCTCAAATGAATTTTTCGATTTTTTTGAAGAACATGGAATAAGAAGGGAATTCTCTACTGCAAGGACTCCTCAGCAAAATGGAGTAGTGGAAAGGATGAATAGAATGGTTCAACAAATGGATCAAGCTATGATGGATGAGTCTAGAACTCCCGCAACTTTCTAGGGTGAAGGTGCATTTGTTGCAGTTGTTATTCTCAACAAGACAAATGTCTAGGTGAACAACACTCAGACTCCTCACGAACTATGGTATGGTGAGACTCCCTCGGTAAAATACTTAAAAATTTTTGGGAGCAAATGCTACATCAGAAATGCTGATGAAAATCTTGGCAAGTTTGAACCTAGAGTAGATGAAGGCATTCTCCTTGGTTACTCTCCCCACTGCAAAGCATACAAGTGTTACAATAAAAGGCTTGGAAAAATTGTTGAAAGTATTGATGTTGTAGTTGATGAAGAAGAAAGCACTCCTAGGTGGGTAAGATCTGAAGAATTCAAAGATGATGAGGACTATCCATCAACATCAAATTACATTCATGATGAAGAAGAAACCCATGGGGCACCAGAAGAATAGATAAGGATAGAAGAAAAGACTCCATCCAAGTACGTTCAAAAGAATCATCCAAAATCTCAAATTTTGGGGCAGAAAGAGGCAGGTATACAAACAAGAAGAACAATTGCAGAAACTTCAAGCTATTTGGCATTAATCTCCTCCACTGAACCACAAAATGTAAAAGAGGCATGCAAAGATGAATGCTGGGTGAAGGCAATGGATGAAGAACTTGAGCAGATTGAAAAGAATAACACTTGGGAGTTGGTTCCTAGACCAAAAGATAAGAATGTCATAGGGACAAAATGGATATTCAAAAACAAGTTGAATGAAAATGGGGAAGTTATTAGAAACAAAGCCAGACTGGCTTGTAAAGGGTATTCTCAACAAGAAGGAATCGACTTTGAAGAAACGTTTGCTCCTGTTGCTAGACTTAAGGCCATCAGAATGTTCCTTGCTCTCTCTAGTTTTCAAAAGTTCAAAGTATTTCAAATGGATGTAAAATCTGCTTTTCTACATGGAGACTTGGATGAAGAAGTGTATATTGAGCAACCAGATGGGTTTATCCTTGGAAATGATCCAAAGCTTGTATGAAGACTCAAAAAGGTTCTCTATGGCCTTAAACAGGCTCCAAGGGCTTGGTATTATTGCTTGGATAAATACCTTTGTCAGCAAGGTTTTATAAAAGGATCAACTAATAGCAATCTTTATATAAGAATTGACAATGATAAGTTGCTAATGCTTGTTGTGTATGTTGATGATATCATGTTTGGTAGCAATGAAGAAGACATGAGTCAAAACTTTGCCTTAGTGATGCAGAAAGAGTTTGAAATGTCTATGCTTGGTGAGCTCACATAGTTTCTTGGTTTACAAGTCCAACAAAACAAAGATGGCATCTTTCTATCGCAAACCAAGTATCTCAAGCAGATCTTGAAGAAATATGGGATGAAGGATTCGAAACCTATATGTACCCCGATGGTGACAGGTTGCAGCCTCAGCGCAAATGATGAATCGACAGCAGTGCATCAACCAACCTATAGATCCATGATTGGTAGTCTACTCTATCTAATAGGTACTCGACCAGACATTATGCATGCAGTGGGAATAGTTGGAAGGTTTTAGGCAAATCCAAAGGAAACTCATCTTTAGGCAGTTAAGAGAATTTTCAAGTATCTTCAAGGAACTCAAAACTATGGCTTATGTTATCCTAGAGATACAGATCTCACACTTCATGCATATACAGATGCAAATTGGGTAGGAAGTGTGGATGACAGGAAAAGCACTAGTGGTGGTGCATTCTTCATGGGTCCTAGATTGGTATCTTGGTTCAGCAAGAAACAAAGCTCTATTGCTTTATCTACAGCTGAAGCAGAATATGTAGTTGTTACATATTGCTGCACACAGCTTCTTTGGATGATGCAAACATTGCAAGATCTTCAAATCACTTGTACTCCACCTATCTCCATTTTTTCTGATAATACAAGTGCTATTAGCATCTCAAAGAATCCTATCATGCATTCAAAGACTAAGCACATACTGATCAAATATCATTTTCTTCGGGAACAAGTACTAGAACAAAAGGTCAAGTTGGAGTATGTTCCCTCTAAGGAACAATTTGCTGATATACTCACCAAACCACTGCCCAGGGAAACATTTGAATACCTCAGACAGAAGCTGGGAGTAGTTGATGCATCATCTTGCTATTGAAATCTATCTATTTTAGAGAAAAGTGCTTGTATGCGAGTTGCATGAGGAGGATCCATGCACATACGCCGATTTATGTAGATACATTCACGTATATGGTGGTTTGACAGATACCATCTGGCACAGTTTCAGGGGGAGCAAATAAACTTCTAATAATGCATTGTTGGTATTATCTTAGAAGCTTTTGGTTTTAGTTCACAACTATTGATTTTAGGTGGAACAAATGCAAAGGGAGAACAAAAGGAGAACATGGTTGCTGATCTGAATAGTGATTGACAGATGTTGCTGATATTATTTATTGGTGACTTTCATATTCTTGCTCTAGATATTTCTTCTCTATGTCATGTATATCTATTATTATTATCAAGGTCATGTAACGGCCTATTTTGGTTTCCCCACTATGCCTGTGATGATTGATGTAATGAACTTGGTTGACATATGTAACTTTCTGATGTATCCCCACTAGTTGGGTGGATGATCCCCACTTGGTTGGGTGATGGATGTATGTATAGAATCTTTTGGTGATAGGAAGGTCATTTATGATGTATAAGTCATGGTTCTTCTTGAAGAACATCTTTTTGCAAATCTTGCCTACAGTCAGGGGGAGCATTGTCAGCTCAGCAAAACAGAGATTTTAGCATGCACTCAGGGGGAGCATAACCCTTTTCCCTTGATGTCAAAAGGGGAGAATGACTTTGAGGATAGGATCTTGGGGGTTGCCATCAAGTCCAAAGGGGGAGATTGTTGGCATTATGGCACAGGTGTTGTCCTTGATGGAAACTCACTCTGGTGACAGATCAGAGTTCAAGCTCTCAGAATGAAGGAAAAAATATATACGCAGGTTTAACTTGATGAAGACGCATATATACACGGGTTAGATGTTCAAAAGGTGCGTATGCATATACACGCACTTTCACACAAGAAAAAGCGCGTACATATGGGAGAACTTGTTTTTGGTCCGTGGTATTTAGTCCCTAGTATTTGAACCTATGGTTTTGGGCCATGGTATCTCATCAGAAGTGTTGATCCCAAGTATTGGGTCCATGGTATTTATTGGTTATGGTTTTGGACCGTGGTATTGTAAAAGGCCTAAGACTATAAAAGAGGAAGGAGATCATTTGGCAAAAGCATAAGCTGAATGATTGAATATCTGAAGAAGCACTAGATCTGGAATACTATTGATTGGGTTATGGTACAAATCTGGATCTGAATGAAGAAGGAACCTGAGTGCAAGGAGAAGGATATGTTCTATTGATGGGTCAAAATCTTAAGGCTTGAATAATAGTATCTTTGTATGATTTTGATCTGTTATATGTGACGCATGCTTGATCTATAAATCTGGTACTCTGGGTGAACTAATGTTTGAATGAGTGAATTATCCTTTATAGATCTGTACGTAGGTTCAGTGAAGCAAAGGCGTGTATACACGCTGGTTCTGTGAATAAAAAAAACGTATACGCAAGTTGGCCCAAACACAGAAGCATATGCATGCAGGTTTCTCGTTGTTGAAATAGTGTACGTCTCTTGAATTATGTTCTAGTTGCTTCTGTTTATTGCTGCAGTGATCTGGGTTCAGAATTGGTGTGTGGATACTGTGACAGTGTTCTGGATACAACTCTCATAGAGGTGTCTATTTGATTCAGTTTTAAGTGGTAAAAAGGAGATTGTTGATGTTTGATTGTTGTTCATGGATCCAGTCTAAAAATTTATGAAACGTGGTCCCTGGAAGAAAATAGAAGGTTGTAGCCTTTTGCATGTAGTAGCCTGCGTACTAGTATCTCAGCTAGTACAAGAGTTAAGGGGGTTGTAGCTCCCTTCCAGGAGAAGTTGGAGAATGAGAGAGGGTTGTAGCTCTCTATAGGTAGAAGCCTGCGTACTGGTAAAGGACTACACCAGTACAGAATCACTGTAAAAGGAAGTTTCTAATTAAAAGAAGATAGAGACGAATTGTAGCAGGTGGTTTTCACCCACATTGGGTTTCCACCTTATATCTTGTGTTCTTGTGTGTGATTGTCTTCTGCTTTGTTTTACTGTTCCTGGTTACTATTTATATGGTTCTGATCCACAGATTAATGATCAAAATTTGTAGAATAAATTAAATTATAAGTCTGCATGGTATACACGGGTTTCCTTATTTGTAGTTGTGTATATACGTAGTTTTCTGTAACTGAAGTAGCGTATATGTTCTGGGTTTGAAAATGAAATTATTGACTAGATAATACTGATTCACCCCCCCTCTCAGTATTATTTCCAACACATCCATGCACGGATATCCTTCAAAATTGCACGGTTTCAGAAAAGGATGACTCAATGATCCAGGACCACTCTACAAACTTGGGTTTGATTCTTAGACATGAGCTCATTCCAGTACAACTGAATTCGAGTTGCCTTGAAGATACGCAGCCCTCAATGGAATCATCTTGTCCTACTTATGTGTCATTATGAGGCATGAACCAAGAGAGGGAAGATGGATTCAAAAATTCTATTTAAATAGGCCATGGGAGAGCCAAAGTATGAGACATTATTATGCTGACCAAATTCCTATCTAAGGAAAGCACCATTGCATTGTTGAAGCCAAAGAAGGGAAGAGCACTAGCATGTTTTCATATTTCTTCCAAGCAATCCATCATCTAAGTGAGAGAAGAGGAATCCACCATTAAAGAGTATTCATACTTCTTTGAGAGAGAGGTTACAAATAGATTGAGGAAAAGAAACCCCCTTGCTGAAGATTTTTGAGCACCATAGCTCAAAGAATTCTCTTAAAGTGTCTAAGATTCATTTATTGTATTCAACCTCTACTACCAGTAATCAAGAAGGGATATTTTTACCTTATCTTATTGATTTGTTTCCTCCATTTCAGAATCATTTGTGTATTTACCTCTTTGTTTACTTTATGTTTATGTATGTATTGTTTCCACTACTTACAATGTTATGTTTATTTAAGTTTGTCCACTAACAACACCAATTTTTCATGTGATCCTTTGTAGGGAAAAATCAACTGCTAAGGAAGTGTCTTTTGGTACACCTTTGCCACCAAAAAACCACCAAAGGGTGCACAATTATGAATACCTCCCTAGTTAAGAGGAAGTGTTGGAGAATGTAACTAGTTTTTGTTGGCTTGTATGGGCCTGACCCAGGTTCAGAGGTGATTTAGCTAAGAAAATCTCAGTACTACTGGCCCTTTTGGCAACAGCCCATGGAGCGCGGACTGAGGTCTCATCCAAAGTAGTATGGGAGGGTGCTAGAACCAGGTTTCTGCACCCTGGGGATGTCTGATGGGCTTCTATAGGTTCGCGGTCTGACCCATCGCTACACGCACTTGCTATCCCTTCCCAACCTGTGGTGCTACTTCTGCGCAACCCTAGTCGAGGCACAACCCATGTAATACCCAAGTTCCTTGCTGTTTAATCTGTTATTATCTAATTACTTAACTTGTTTATGCAAGACTAATGATTATTAAAACATATTCAACAATCATATCAGTGTGTGGGATAAATAAACAAATATAACCATAAAGAAGGCAATGTACAACAAATACACAGAGATAAGACACCACCCTGCGCACTCAGTTGCAGGGGTCCGCGCACTCAGCTGCGGACTCTACTAGGCCTCTGCACACTTAGCTACAGAGCCTCTTCCCACTGCTACAACCCAATACACTTAGAATCCTACTCTAAGCTTGAACCATCCATGTTCTTCTTTCTTATTCCTTCACTATCTTTACAACTTAGAGCCTTGCTCTATTTATACAATCCCATGGTTCATGGACCGTGGGTAGGCTGACATCACTTTACATTACATTACATTACTTTAGGGTGGAAAGCCCTATAACTTGACCTATACTTCATGTTCTATGCCCGCAATTCACGGAGTCTTACAAAACCTTTGACCAAAACTTGGGCTTTGAGACCCAAAACATGCTATTGGGGGATTCCATGCCCAACATGCCCCCAACACAATCATTGTGACTCATCCCGAGCCACTCTGTTGGTGCGGTGATCTTGGCACAGAGCCCCTCCAACTGGTCCCATACTGCTCGGAGGTCTGCGGCACACTGTTCTGCAGTTTGTTGGACCTACTGTATGCATTCCTCTGATAATTCTTTGTGAGTATCCACTACCAGTCTTAGTGCATATATCTCTTGCGTCTGTGCGAGCTTGCCCTTAATGTCAGCCATAATGGTGAAGGCCTCATCAATCCAAGGTTGGACGTGCACTTTAAGAAGTGCCTCTTTTTGTCTTGCAACATCCACCTGCTCCTTCAGTGCCCTTCATTGTTGCATCTTTGCCAATCGTTGGGTGAGGATGATGGTCTTCACAATTACCCTTACCCTGTCATATTTCTCCTGTAGTTTGTATGACTCTGTTTCCAGGCGCTGTATGTTGGGGTCCTCCTGCAAGGATGTGAGGAAGTCAAAGCTTGGTCCAACATACAAGTACACTACTGCACTGCCTGTCCAATTTATTCCAGACCCATTTGAATCGTGCTAATGTGTTGTTCTTTAACTTTCAGAGGAGTGGAAGGCTACGCCTTTAGCCATAGCTCGACAATCTGGAGGTTCAACTCCAACTATACTCACTTTGTTTCCTCGCGTGCACTTCGAACTCCACTTGCCAAACAGTGGATTCGCATCTCTATGGGTAGGTCTACAGCGATGAAAAATTTTGGAAAGTATTGGCATGCTTCATCAACTGTTTGCACGATCTTCTGATTCTGTGACACTAGTTCATCATGCTGCAAACTGAGCTGTTTGATGTTGATCTTCTGCTCACTCAATACCTGGATCGCATGACCCTCCCTAGTGCAAAGTTCTGTTGTGATGCCATCCTGTAGTTGATACAATGTGTCTTATGGAAGGGCAGCCAAATTAAGGCCCACTCCCTTGATCCTGATTACCGTGGCTCTGTCATCTTCATTCTTCGCTGTTAGCACTCCTTCTGGTAGCACTATGGTTTTGGCCATCTTTGCGCATAGCAGCTGCTCCGCCACTGATGTACCTATGGCACCATAGACAGCTACTGCTCCTTCCTATGGGGGCTGCACCTAAATTTCCTGCAACTACGCCCTTAGGGCCCCCAACACAATTTATTGCTCCATCATGGCTTCCTGGAGACCTTCCGTGGTGACCTTGAGAGCCATGTCACTAATGTCGTAGAGGTCACCTTTTGTTAGTGTAATCAATTTGATGTCTAGTTTGGATGCCTTGACCTTTTTTTTTGGACCTGATCTCTCCATGATGCATGACCATTTCAACTGGGTGGACATTGTGCTCGGGTCCGCGCCTTCTATTGTGTCCTCTGCTCCTTGTCTTGTAGATAAGTTATGGCCCCATTCCTCCTGCGTCAAGGTGGCCCCAATTGCTTGCGTTGCTGCTATTTTTTCGGCAGCATTTGCCTGATCTATGGCTTCTTTTGCTGCATCGCAGACAACCCTTACCTCCGCTGCCGCTTGTTCTTTGTGCTTTTTCTAGGTCAACTGGGTGATATACAACTTGGTTGCATCCTTCTACTTTTGTGTTGTTGTTCTATCCTTCTCTGCCAGATCTGGGGCATGCCACTTGGGAGGCCATGATTCTAGCATTGAGAAGATCGCATCATCAATGGCGATGAAGGGGAGATTGGTCCATGTATGCACCAAATCCTTATGCGCCTTGATATACACATTATGCATGTCTTCCTTGACGTTTGCAAAGCTCCACAGAATATTGTACACTGTGGGGGATAGGCGTGGCCTCCTGTTGATCCACATCCGGATGCTCGCCTCCATGAATGCCTAGAAGATCTTTGTTTCGCGGATCCGCATGGTGTCCTTAGTAGCCCAGAGTGACACATACTTTGCGGCCTCTCGTAAGTCTTGTTCAATATTAGGGAACTGACTGTCCTCAGGAAGTTCCCCTGTTACCAGTAAAATATACAAAAGAAACCATGCGTAGTGGAAGGTCTTGCCTTGCTCCTGGGGTTCCTTTCAATTAGTTAGGAACTCCTCGCAGAGGAACTCGGCCCAGTTGAATTGGACCCCCTCGGTGCATTTTTCTGCCAGTGAAAATACCGACGTTGGTACCTCATCTCCACGACATTTTCACATTACTTTCCTGGCCAGGAGTTGGGTGGCTACACACACCCCTTTATCTTTAATGTTGTTGATTGTGTAACCCTTATTTTTCATTTCTAGTTTGTATTTCTTCTTCATGGCCTCTACGAGTGCCAAATCTCTGCTTTTTTTGGCTATCTCTATAGGGTCCTTTCGCTTACAGGGGAGCCAGGAAATCCTGTGGATAAGATCCGCCATGATGGGAATATGCTCTTGCGGCCATAATTACCCATTGTGCACCAGGCAAAGCAGTTTCCTAATGATGAAAATTGTAATAGGCGTGCAGTGAAAGTGTGGAATCTATAATAGCTAAGGTAGTTGGGCCTTCTCCACACCACACAGCCATTTCTACGGATCTAATGTTGTAACTGACCTCTCCATGCTCTGTTTCATGAGGTTCTCAGTCTCTAAATGTGGGAACTTCTCACTGTCCATGAGGTCCCAATATTCAAACTTCATTGTGGGCATGCAACCCAGGGCCGAGCCCTCAAACACAATTCCATTGGGGAGGAGTGGGGTTTATAATGCGCTCTTAGCAGCATCCGAATCTTTGGGTATCTTAGCTTTCCCTTTCTTCTGAGGGATGTACTCAGGCAATTTGACTACAGTGTTCACTAGCTGGATGTCTTCCTCCATGTCTTTGGCTACCTTTGTCTCATCAATGAGAGCTTGTAGGTCCTCCTCCTCATCATTTGTCTCAATGATGACAACCTCGCTCTTTTCTCCCATGGAGAGTTTACCAAACCACGGATTCTGCGAGGACATATGGACTAGTCCCGCTTCCTACTTATCCTTCTTGGCCTCAACATCTGAGGTGATTTCGAAATTTCTAGCGTGACTGCAGTGTCTTCGAGAACATCATGAAGCATGGGGTTCTGTGTGGCCTCGTTGATGGTTCCTTTTGCATAGCCTAAACCTATCCTGGTAATTATCATCCTGTTTGAGCTGTTTGTGGTCGTTCACGAACTTCAGGGCTCAAATATTTCTCGGTGCTCAACACTCTATGCTCTAATCACCTGCTCAAATCTCAAATGAATAAGTATTGTCTCGTGGTTAGCCCCTGGAGTTTTATAGCGCTTTTTGAATTCAGATTCGATCATTCGCCCCAATTCTAAGCCATCAATGCTTTCTTAGAGGTAGATTGCCCAAATCTAGCCCTTAATTCATGTCTTAAATGCCCACCGCCTACTCTATTTTGCCTTAAATTGGACATCTTGTCATGAACAGTGACACCAACAGTTACTTCCCAGCCTACCCGTGCGGCATCATAGCCCCTCGTGCACAGGCGTGAACCTTGTGTCATGCTGATTCTGCACACATCTCCCTCATCATGTAGCTTCTAAACTAAATCTTTTTTAGTCCTGTGTTCTCTTTCAACTGCCTAGAGCGCTGAGACTGTGCTCCCTACGGCTAGTCAAGTTGTTGCACCACCTGTGCAAGACTTCAACTCGCCTTCTAGTATAGTCTATGAAAACTCCTCAATTGCATGCACAACCACCGACATCGTGCATTATACTGTATGTAGTGCACTTCCCCGGTTACTACATTTGGTGAGGTGCGGTTGTAGCCATGACAACAGAGTCATAAACTTTCGGCAACACTCTTATAATGTAGTGGTATGATCATATGTATCTTGCCTTGTCATCCTTGGTTTATCGATGAGACATGCCTCCGTGATCTCGTTTTCCAGCCTCTTGATCTCAGCGTCCGATCCTTTTCGAGTTCGTGAAGTCTAAGGTTCCCTCGCCAAATGGCTTCTTGAATCCTTATATGTTTGACCTCGCGTAGGAGTGTGATTTCTTCCTCCTAGTCATCATGCACTGTCACAACTACAAGGTCTAATACATGCAGATTCCTTTTTGTATTTTCTTCAGCAATTATGGTCTCCACTCTATTCTGCACCTTTGGAATCGTCTTCACGTTCAAGGTTTTTCACATGGTCCAGTAGGCCCATCGAACTATTGGCACGTGTAGGACCCAATCAGTATGTTTCACCTGGTTAACCTTGTTCAGTACTCCGCACACCCTCTCAAATGCTTCAACGTGGATATTTGGTAGTACGCATTGCCTTTCCTGATGTTGTGATTTGTTCTGATTCTTTATTCTAGGGCTAGTGTGCGCTTGGGTGGACTTTACATCATATGTCTGTACCCATTGAGAAAATTGGGCGCGCAAGTTGTTCCGGCCCTATTGACTAACTTGCATTTGATGTTGGGGTTTTCCAAAATGTAGGCATATCATCCTTTTGCATCCACACCAGTCCTCAAAATTTCCTTGATGTGTACCCCACCATCGTGTGGGTGTTGCATGCAGTGCCCACTTCAACACATCGAACTGTTGTTGTTCTAGTACTGCACTTTCAAATTTTCTCAGAAATTCATCCACCACTGACAATCCATCATATATTAGAAACTCCCTTGCCTCTGTTTTCACGCAACACAATGATCTGATCATCATGTTGCAGTTCTGCATTGTTACTTCGTGCAGTCAATTCTTCCATTGCTCTATCTCTTCGTCTGAATCTGAAGTGTATGAGCTTTCACGCTCCCATGAAATCCTTCCATCTACAGTGGGATTCACCCAATATTCTTCTCCTGAAGTTATCTTGTAAATACAATCGAGATCATCATCACTATCGTCGCCGCGCACCGGATCAGTGTATCTAGCAGTACTACCACGTGTAGTGACTTTTTCTCAAAGATCATTTTGTGCTTCTTCAGATTTATGACTCCATTCATATTGGTGGCCCAATCTATTCCTAGTAGGGTGGGATAGGGATTGTTGTCATCAAAAATCTTTGTCACTTCAAAATTCACCTATGCACTCACACCTTCAATATCAACTATTACCCCTTGTAATCTTCCCATGGGAAAATATTTTTTTTGGTTTCCTATTTGTAATTGAATAAGGAACCATTGCAGTGTAGGTCTGCCCATGCATTCCCATGTTTTCTTTGGTAGCACATTCAGATCCAGACCCAGATCTAGGATTACTTAATCCATTTCATATTCACCGATTTTTTCAATCAACCTCATTTCCCTTCCTGTGCACAATGCATGATTTCCAAGTTTCTGGACCATGCACGGTTCTCCTGACCCCGTGCACATAGTATAAGTTCCTGTAGTCCTTTGACTACCTTGCTATCGTGCAGCAGTTTCATGCATGTCTCCAAAAAGGTAGTGAGCATTGAAGGATCCATCCTTGGTTCTAGTTGGTCCTTACTACCTGAAGTGGAGGCCTCTGTGAAGCTCTTCTTAGCTTCCATGAATGTTTCCTTACCACGTTCTAAATCAAACATGGGTTCCTTTGTAGAAGCCTTGCGAACCCACGTAATTTCTTTTGGCTGCTTCCCTTTATCATCTCGTATGGTCATACCACTCTTGAGCATCATGTTTACATTCAGGTCTTCTTCGCGCAACTCAGACCTCATCATCTGTAAATTCTGAGTCGGAGGGGGTTGGAGTACCCCCTTTTTGTGCATCCTTGCTATCAACGAAGGGCAATATTTTGCCTCACGATCAAATTGAGTACAATACCAACATGATATTCTTGTCGGGTTTGTGCAATCGTGGGCATAGTGCCCCGACCCTCTGCAATTGTAACAAATTAGTTGTCCGCGACCCCTTCCTGGTCCCATTCTGCCTCGACCCCGACGACGCCCCTGAAACCCAGCTTGTGCCATCCCTGCATTTGGGTTGAGGGCTCATGTTTCAGTCTGCACCCTATATGCAGGAGTTTGATCCATCATTAGTTCATAGCTTCGGCAGGTGCGTTCATCATGGCCTACCAACCTACATAAATTACAAAACAATTGTTGGGACATCTGCATATACTTCTGCAATAGATGACAATTATCCATGGTGTGTTTTCCTCCTATCTAGCAGATCGTGCACCATAATGCAAACACTGCACTCGACCCTGCCTATGCCTCAAATCTTACCAGCATCGACCCTCCTCTTGCCAAGTAGTTCGTGAACACTGGACATTGGTCGTTGTCGTGACCTTGGTCTTTGCATTTTATGCACCATACTTCCTTGCGTACCTTCGACCGAGGTGTTCTGTCTCATTTAAAACTTTGCCTTTCCAGACATAAGTTATGCAGTTGCATATAGATTTTTTGGATTCCCAACTCAGGGTCTTGTATAGGGGTTTCATGCAATCTCATTACCATCTCCAACACTTCGGCCTGGGTGGAAAGTTTTTGTTTTGACAGCGTTGTCCTTAAGTGTGGCATAAGCAAGGCCACAAACCATGTGCGATGATTTGCATCTGTTAACATCATATTGGCTTTGTGGATTGTACTCTTCAGCCTTTGGTATAGATCCTAGGGAGTCTCACCCAAGATAATCGCGATCTCCTTAAACCTGATGATTGATTGTGTCTCTGATTTTGTCCTACTAAATTCCCTGTTCAGCATGGCCTAAATCCCTGTGATCCCTCCGTTTGGCTGGTCATTAGAATTCCTGATATACCATGTTAATGTGTGATCCTGCAGCGCGCTCACCAGCATAGCATTTTTAATATTATCATCCATGATGCCCTATGCTTCCCATACTGCTCTTACCATAAACCAGAATTAGTCTAGATTTTCATTTCCCACTCCTCTGAATACTGATAGTTTAATTGCACTCGCCATACTGAATTGTGGTGGTGGTGGAGGTGGGTTGGGTGGAGATGGAGGTGAGGAGGGTGAGATGGGTGGTGGTGTGGGTGGAGGTGGTAAACGTGGAATACGGTGCCTTATCAGACTGAACGCTCTTCTCAGAGAAAACTTTGCGAGCTCTTCCTCGCTTTCCCGCGAGGGTGAAATTAAGGGACTGTTTTCCAATTCTTCACTACTTCTACTTCTATAGATCTTCCCACTTCGCATAGTTCCAAACATTAATTTATTCGCATAACCTAATTTTCACACAATAGCATCTTAATCCAAGTGTTCAAATATTTAATATACTTACCTCGCGGTCCCTTGAGAAAACATCTCTCCACCTCACTGTAGCTAATGGTTGTGTCGATCGTGAACCCAGTGATAAATCCTCCTATTATTCGGTCGAGCCAATGGTCCACAGCTCAAGCTATCTTATCTCCTAATTCCTCTAGTCTACGCACTAATTCTGGAGTCCACACTAATGGTTTTTCGAGTCTACACCTTCCTTGGTTGTCTGCTAACTTCACGATCCACTCATACAACTCAGAAGGAAAGGATGCAAAGAAAATTTTGTGGATTTCCATATACAAGTAGCACTCCAACCATTGTTCCTTAGATACCCATGGATTTCTATTCTCCTACATCGTGAACTCGTGAATCTTCTTGTCTGACCACTCTTCAATTTCTTTCTTCATTGGATTCCAGTGGCATGACATCAAACATCCTTTATGTAGATCCCGGTCCCGACAACAGAACCATTTTTTGGCTTGTATGGGCTTGACCCAGGTTCAAAGGTGATTTAGCCAAGCAAATCTCGGTACTACTGGCCCTTTCGGCAATAGCCCATGGAGGGCGAACTGAGGTCTCACCCGAAGTAGTATGGGAGGGCGCTAGAACCAAGTTTCCATGCCCTAGGGATGTCTAATGAGATTTTGGAGGTTTGCGGTCTGACCCGTCGCTATAGACACTTGTTATCCCTTCGCAACCTGTGGTGCTGCTTCTGTGTAGCTCTAGTCGGGGCCCAACCCATGTAATGCCCAAGTTCCTTTCTATTTAATCTATTATTATCTGATTACTTAACTTGTTTATGCAAGACTAATGATTATTACAACATTCAAAAATCATATCAGTGCACGCGATAAATAAACCAATATAAACGTAAAAAAGGCAATGTATAGAAAATACACAGAAATAAGAATCAACTTCTCTTTATTAATCTTCAATCCCAATTACAGACTCGACACCGCCCTGCACACTTAGTTGCGGACTCTACTAGGCCTATGCGCACTTAGTTGTAGAGCCTCTTCGTACTACTATGACCCAATACACTTAGAATCCTACTCTAAGCTCGAACGATCTATGTTCTTCTTTATTATTCCTTCTATCTTTACAACTTAGAGACTCACTCTATTTATACAATCCCATGGTCTGCGGACCATGGGTAGGCTGACATGACTTTACATTACATTATATTACTTTAGGGTGGACAACCCTATGACTTAAACTATACTTCATTCTCCACGCCCGCAATTCGCAGAGTCTTACAAAAATTTTGACCAAAACTTGGGCTTTGAGCCCCAAAACATGCTGTGGGGGGATTCCATGCCCAATAGTTTCAGTCTTCATAATTTCTACCATTATCTATTTTATATAAAAATAAAAATATTCTAGAAAAACATGTTCTTCATGCTTCTAGGTTTTTTAGTCAAAGAGTCAAAGTCCTATTTGGACTTATTGTTAAAAAAAAAAAGGAAAAATATTTTTTAATATGTAATTTTGGATCAAAAACCCCTCTAGGTGACAAGTCAGCCTAATTGTCAAGTCAACCCAACCCCAATGGACATGTTTATTCACACTGCCTCTGGAATGTATAAATATATGTTAGATGGATCTCATTTGGAGACACTCACTTGGTGGATTATGGTCCAAAATAATGCAGAAATGATAGAGATGAAGTGGAAGATCAAAATCTAAAAGAGAGGTTTTCTTTTTGAGCTAGGATATATGGCATTTTTTACTTGGTACATCTCTTGTTGTTGGTCTCTTGGTGATGGATTTTCTATGTAGTAAGGAGGGTTTGACTTGAGAGGGTGAATATTTTATGGGTCTTAGATATCTCATTTGTTTCGATTCTATAAGAATATTTTTTTGGGTTTTTCCTTGGCTTGGAGCCTATATCTTTTGTTCTCTATTTTATTGTGATCTTCATGTTTTGTTTTGATAATTCGTTTTGTTAAGAAGAACTCAATTAAATAACTAATAATATTTAAAAAATCACACACAATTATCAAAGAAAGGGAAATATAATTAGAATAATAAGCCTCTTGATTTTCCAACAGAAATAACTACATTCACAAGATATGCCATTTTAGACTCCTCAAGTGCACAAACTAGTAGATTTCATTAAGTATTTATAATCTCTTTCCCATTGAATTACTAAGGTAAAACCCATAGTTTTTTTTATGGTTGTATTTGATTCATATCAATTATACGTTGATTACCTTCGATCACATCGTTACCTTGGGAAATTAGATGGTTTGGACCTTGGTTTTTTAATTTTCTTCTCCCACAGGCATCTTCACAGTGATAATATTGGATCCCAAAGAATATATTTGTAGGAATAGTTTGGGAAACACAATGAATACATAGTAACTTCGCTCTATTCTAGTTTTCATCCCATTGAAGATAGTAATCTCATAGAAGATCTTTGTAGGAATAGTTTGGGAAACACAATGAATACATAGTAGCTTCACTCTATTATAGTTTTCCTCTCATTGAAGATAATAAGATTGAAGAAAATCCTAGATCTTCTGCCTAAAACTATCCAATATTTCTTCATCACTTCATCAAATATCTCTAGAGCTTATACAACTTCATGTAGCTCCTCTGGAAACATCAAAGTATCATCATAAGATATCACCTTTCCAAGCACCTCTACATTCATCTACAACTTCTTTGTAAACATCAAATCGTCATGAATATGTTCAATCGAATCCCTGCATATTCTTGCACTTATACTTTTAATCACCAAGAGTGTGATAAGACCATGATCTAGGTTGACATCAAGGCCCACAAACTAGCCATAATGCCAACAATATTTCCCTTTGGCATTGATGTCAACCTCCTACAAAACACCAAGTCATCAAGCCCTTCTATCCCCCTTTGGCATCAATGATAAACGCAAACTAGCCTCATGGAATAATTTCATGTTGCCACCACTGAATACACCAGATCAACTACCAATATGTGCCCAAAAATTATGAAAAACCATAAGTTGTCTGGAAGCTAAATATGCTTCCCCTAAATATGTGGGGTTAAAAATGTCATGAACCTTTTATTGCCTTACATTTATTATTGTTACATACAAGAGACCACTAGATTTTATGAATAAAGTAAAACCCACACAACCTATGTAGTCTAAAAACAAACATTAATATACAAGGATGTATGTAGTGCACACATACGTGCTTTACATGATGACTCAAATGAAATATCAAATGATTTTTTTTTTTTGTGAGCTCTCTATATGCAGACATGTCTCTCCCCTAAGCCCATTAGGTGGCCTAATTATTACAACTTATCCATCCATTATTTTATTGTACCAATAATACAAGATCCCTAGGTGGATTTCAATAACATTTGTCAGTGCCCAAGGCTTGTATCAATATGGAATCCTACAATTTATCATTGTTAGCAATTCATAATATCATCATAATCATGCTGTCAAGATAAACGCACTTCATGCTTCGTACAATGCGACCAAACCCCAACATAGTCATTAATTTGACTACATCATATATGTACATGACAATATGTGACATAGATGTGATCCCTCTAGCTCAGTCATGTAAAACCTGACTATACAATCTTCAAATCACATGTATGAATGATCATATATCTTATCATACACCTGAACTAATACACTTTCATATAATACATGGCAAAGGCATGATAAAATCCTTCCCTTTTCTACCAAGAAAAGAGCATAATGCCAATAATGAGTAATTGAGATACTAGAGGCATATGAGATGCTTCCCCTAGACACATGCCAACCCTTCATTGCCACATCTTGACATCATTCATAAGTAATCATATACTTTTTTAATGCAATATGTGGTCACCAAAAGATAACAAACCCTAAGTGCGTACATCATTTAACCACTTAAAAATCATAATGATCTAACAATACATCAAGAGTCACTCAAATCATAATTGTGAATATGCATAATGGTCATATGCATGACTTCTATATCATCATTAGGGTTTAAATCGTACAAAACTATACCAATTAAACCTTATTTTCCATGCATCACTCCCCCTAAGCTCGTGCACCTCTTTCTAGAAAGTAAGATGAGCTTTCGGACCTGATTGTCATCAAGTTCCTATGTTGTTGCCATGTGCTTCTCTTGAGTATATGCATCTTTCATTCACTTTTGCATTCCTTTTATAAATATGCATTGGGTACAATATAATGCAATGGGAACTATCTTCCCTTACTCTAAATATGAAGAGGAGGAGATTGACTTCAAACTCTTATTTCTACATGGAATTTTGTTCAACATATATACTTTGTCTGCATTTCTGATCCCTTTTTCTATAACCTTTCCAGTGTCTTATTCTATATTTTTTCATCCTTTTAAGGTAAATATAACTAAATTTCCTCTATCAATCATTTGACCCACACTCCAGATGTTTTTCTTTATCCCTTTAACCAATAATACATTAGTTGCTTTTGTATTTTTAACATCAGGATCAACTATACCTTTTCCTAGCACCTTCATTGGTGCATTGTTTCCAAGATTAACATCACCGCCCTTAGTTTTATTGAGAAAGATAAATCTGATCTTATATATATGCATGTGATGAGATAATCCCTTATCTATGTACTAGTGACTTTCTTCTTCTAATGCGCACAAAGAAAGGTTGCACTTCTCTTGCTACTCTTTCCTTTTGTTCCAAGTTTTTGTATCAAGATTTTTTATGGAGGTTTCTTTTTGGGATTTTGTTAAATGTATTTTTGTTCATTTTAATTTCATATTGTATGTAATGTATAAAAAAATTCATTGTCTTTCTCCTACATTATTTTTCCATATGTTTGAATTTATTGTGTGTATAACACTTTATGTGACTAGAGAAGCAGATAAAAGATTCATAGTACTTATGCTTCATGATCCTTTCATTTTTATATGATCTACAATCTATAACCTTATGACCAAATAAATTTCATGTAAAACAATAGCCTTGACATAAACTTGAATACCTAAGAACCATTGATATTCTTGTGGAGTGATTGTTTGCTTAAGGTCTAAACAAATTTCTTTTGCAATCAGTTGCAATGCGTCTAAAGTTGCGATAGATAAACACTCAACATCATCAATCAATGGAAAGAATGAATTGTTGTTCCTTTTTGGATGTATGCATTTTTTCCATTCTCTTTCCTATGAGAAAATGATTTATTTGAAGAGTAAATTTCCTTAGTTGTTGGTTTTTCTTCCTAATTGATTCTTTACTGTTTTTCCTCAAATTTTTCTTTGTTGTCTTTGCAACTACCTTCACATGCTTATGATATGGATTATCACTTGATTGTTTCATGAAAACCAAGGCCTAATTTAATGGAGGTAGACCTTTGATTTCTAAGAAGGTTGTTCAACATCTTGGTATTGTCTTGAATTTTGGCACTGATGTGTGTTGTAAATGTATTTTTCCTTGGATTTGACATCAACCTAGTAGCATGGGTTGCAAGAGAGTTGGTTAGCACTTGTATGTTTGGCTATAGGTGGTTTGTACTTGGTTGATGTGTTGCATTGATTTAGGCATGTCTAATAGCATGGAGATGTGCATATAAATCTATGATTTGTTGGTGTTGCATATAGAGTGTGAGTAGAGGATGTCATGGTCCTGATGATCATATTGTTGCACAGAGTTGGATGTGGTGAGGTTTTTGACTATACATTGGTTATGCATATAATTGTTTGGCTATATAGTGTTACCAAGGATGGTTCGCATAGTATTTGGTATGGAAGCTAAATTGTTTACCTTGATATTTGATTGAGCATGAGTAGAGTATAACCATGGTACAAGTATTCTTGGTATTGGAATTACCATGGTATTGGTATGTGTGTGGAGCAAGTTGGCACGTGATATTACCTTAGTGTAGATAGACTTGGTATTAACATAACCAAGGTATTTTCTCGTGGTATTGGTTTGGATATTACTATGGTACATGTGTCCTTGGTGTTGACATAACCAAGGTATTTACCCATGGTATTGAGTTAAAGATTACCATGGTATAGATGTACATGGTATTGACATAACCATGGTATTTACCCATACTATTGAGTTGTAGATTACCATGGTACATGTGTCCATTGTATAAGGATAACCATGCTATTCTCCATAGGTATTTATTATTCAAAATAATTTGACTTAACTGTTTCATAAAATTATATAATAGAGGAAGAGAAGAAAATTTGTGTTGGTTCTCTAGTGTGAGGAAATTGTCAAACATGCCAACTCAAAAATTCGTTGGATAAAGAGATGACAATTTTTCACTAAAATTTCTCGTCAAATGAAGATATATCTCAAAATTATGAGACATGAGTTTTGTGCAGAAGGGACCAATTTAGTTTTCCATAGAGAATTTTTTCAAAATTTGGTCTAGATTAAGAGAAACACAAGGTTCTTTGAAGGGAGGTTTTGCAGATTTCTATTGTGGTCGTTTTCCAAATTGCCCCAATTGCAATTCTAGATTCTATTTTCTTCAGTAAAATGATGATCGAGTTATATTTCATATCTCATATTTCTCATTTATCTTTTGTAATCAATATAAAATTTTAAGGTGGTAGAGAATTGGCAGCTTGTGGTATTTTAGATAACAGAGATTGGTGTGAGAAGAAGTGAAGAAGTTCCCAACTCTCAGTAAATTTTTTATTCAGATTTTATGTGTAGAACAATGGAGTTTTTGGGTTCCTCATGTTTAGAAAATTGAGAACCCAGTGTGAAATATTATGAAACGTGGTTCGCATGAAGGAAGTGAAGTTGTGGAGCCTTCAATATAGACATTGATTTGGTTAATTCAATAGTAGGAAGAGTTTTCTCGATCCAATAGGAGTTGGATAGTCCAATGGTAGTTGGGCGAGGATCATTGGTCATGGGAGCTTCAAACTGATAGATTCCAATAGATCCGTGAGAGAAAGGGTTTCCACTAGAAATATTTGTGTTCTGATGTGTGCATGCTTGTGTTGATATTTCTCATGGTTATTGTGTTTTGAGTTTATTACTACATATACTGTTTGATGAGCTAATGTTGTGAATATGCATGGATGGTTGAAATTGTGGAAAAATATTTAAATTGGTATAAAGTCCATCACTATTGATTCACCCCACCCCCTCAGTAGTGATCATTGTTTCCAACATTGAAATCTCAAATGTTTGTCCTATTCTGCTAATTTACTTCTTAATGACATTTCCTCTATTTCTAATTTCTCATAATCATTCCATTTTTATTTTAGTTGATTTCCTATGGCTTCTTAGACTTTTATTACTTCTTCCAACTGGTTTCTTAACTCGATAATTTCCACTTTAAGTCCATCATCTTATTCTTCAAATATATGAAGTAGCTCCTTATTCTATTCATTTTTGCTTTTCTAAATTAGCCTTCAAAGACATGATCTTACCTTCAAGTCCTTCACAATGTATTTTCCTTTCATTAAGTTTTTCAATCACTACTATAATGTCTTCTTATTCATTCACACTATTATCCTTGTTTTGATATGACTACAACTTTTCTTTGAGACGTTCAATGTTTCTCAAAGCAAAGATAAGTTTTCTTCTAAGTTTATATTTTTTATCTAACCTTTCTTATTATGAATTTGTAACTCCATCTAAAACAATGGAAGTTGTTTCATGGTCACATATATCTTATAATAGGCTACAAGTTTCTTCTTGAAATACACAAAATGTTTTGAAAGTAAGATTACCTATTAGCTGTTGGAAACAATGATATCTGAGAAGGGGGGGGGGGGGGGTGAATTAGTATTAAGGATAATTTTAAACTTTTTATGCCTATTTACTTTTCTTAGTCAAGCTTTACACCCATCCATATAATCAACAATAATATGTAACATGGAAGCAACATGAAGTAAACATATAATCATATACACCATGAGCATCATACACATGAGACACAAGGTTTTTCACGTGGAAACTCTTCGGGAAAAAAACCACCAAGCTTGTTGTTGTTATTAATGTAAAATAAGAGCACCTACTCTATTACATCAATATGTTTTATGAGCACCCACTCATGGGAAACACCAACTCCCTTTGATTGTTTTCTAACAACGACTAGCGGGAAGCATCAACTCCCTCTTGTTGTAGACACTTGTCTGGCTTACCAGAGGCACCATGTGAGGCATTGATTTCATGGAATTGTTGCAAAAACCAACTTACAACTCCTTGGATTTATGCAAGCACTAACCTACAGGAGGCACAAACCCCCAAGCCTTCTCAAGAACCCATTAGAGAATGGAAGCACCAACTTCCTATATTCAGGCACCAACCCACACTAAAATAAGAATTCAATGTTCTCTATAATTTGGCAGCCACTCTGTCTGATAACAACTTTGTTCTCTACTCATTCTTATCACTTTGCACACTTTGCAACAACCCACTATTCTTCTCAAAAATAGTCACTCATCACAGTCCATGTAGCTTTGTTCTCTGCTCTTCATTAGTATTCCCTCAACTCTCGGCATTTTTCTCTCCACAACACACACATATCTCTTAACCTCTTGCTCTCCAACAAAGTACACTTGACCATTCTCACATCATAGTCAACTTTTGCATTTACTCACAGTACACAAGAAACTTCTAGCCTAACACACAACACATCGGAAATTCAACCTTACACACAGAGCGCAGCTCTTGGGGACTCTTACTTATGTATAGGAACTCTCGGCCTCTCTCTATAGAACATGTTCAAACACAAATTTACACTGCAGTACACACACTTAGAGCTTTTGCTTTTAACTCTCTCTGGAAACTATGTTGCTTCCCCCACATTGCTCATTTAAGCTCTTGGGTTTTGTTCCTTTGCTGCTGCCCAATCGATGCTACCACAATGTCCCATGTTCACATTACGCATTGTACCTCGGCATGGATCTTCCATGTTGTTGTTGCATCTGTCTTGGAATTTGCTTCTTCATTAACTATGAGAATGGGCACTTTGGAGTTTTTCTCCATACTGAGAATTAATTCTCAACCCACTTGTATACTCCAACTAGGCACGATCCTCTTTGTGTGAAACTCTCCTATCACTGAAGCTCTCTTCTCAAGATATACTCTATTACCTATCCTCTGGATTTCCCCTGTACTTAGGCCTGGCCTTCTCTATGTATCATTGTCCTCGTTTCCTTGTAACAAAGTTTTCTATTGATCTTTGGCAATCGCCATTTATTCTAGTGACCAACTCTTTTGTGCTCATTTACTCTTCAGCTATTGACTCATCCAACTTTCAATACTCCTCTGTACTATGGTTATTAGAGAAATTCCACCTCATGCTTCACCGATGCTCCTCAGTCCCTTGCACTTTTCTCCTTTGGCATTTCTTTTATTATATGACTAGGCTAGTGACTATCAACTTATTACCACATCAGATCCTATTTTGTATTGTAACTTAATGCGAAGTTTCAATTATGTCCTAGCTCCTTCTTCTTAGCCCTTTAAATATCCACAATAAGGCAGCTACCTATGACCATAGGTATAACACTTAGGTGCTAATTCCTTTAGCATCCTCTTGGGCACCTTTCTCCTAGTGTTATTTCTTTCTGCCCTTAGTTTTCTTAGTTTCCTCTTCACCATGCACTAGCCACATATTGGAGCCCTTCTCATCAGAACCTTTTAATAACCAACTGTTATAAAGTTTTGTTATCCTAATCTTGCAATTTCGAACTTTCTATATGACGTCATCACTGTCATGTGGTGACTACTTAGAGATGACAAGTGTCTCTAGTTATGGCCCACTAGTCCCCCTTAAAACATGAAAAATGCTTGCCACGTGTCCTTTTGTACCGCCACGTCATGGTGACTTCAACTACCACTTGTCCTTATCAAAGCGAATCAGATGTTTCCATGTGTCCTTATCATAGCCAATCACATGATGCCATGTGTCTTTGTCAAAGCCAATCATTTTCCACCATGTGTCCTACGAGAGGAGAGAGAAAAGGGATCACCCACCTTTCTCTTTTGTGATGAAATCTTTTGTTAATTCTCTTTTGGCCTTTCCGATAGCTTTTAATGCTATCGACACTTTTAACATATAGCAACTATTTAAAGGTTTGAACATGAAGAAGTTATAATTCTCCTACAGCTGATATGCCTTATGTGTTGATGCTCTAATATGTAGGACCTCTGATATACGATCACCAATATGGCTATACTCTGATGTTGCGATGCATTGGTATGGCCAACCTCTAATATGTGATCACCGATATGGATCGTCTTCGAGGTTGTGATCGCCGATATGTTGATACTCTGATGTTGTGATGAACTGGTATACCCAACCTCTGATATGTGATCATCGATATGGCTTATATCTGAGGTTATGATCACTGATATGGCTGGCCTCTGATCTCCTGATCTTTGATATGCCTATATTCCTTCTTGCCTAAGGCTTCAAATATTGGAACTTTAGCAGACATAAATTTTGAACCAAGAGTCCAGTTTTGGACTTCCACATATTGTTGGAAATATCTTCTAGAGCACTTTCCAATGGAGAGGCTTTAATGTAGTATTTGAGCCCATATTCTACCTCTAAGATGGCTCCAAAATCTTTTCCACTCTTTTTCTTCTTGACTCTTGGCATAATGGAACTCACAACCACCATTATTATCCTCTTCATGAAGCTTGCAACTATCATGGATTTCTATTTGATTCATCACTGTAATCACAATTTTATGGATTCTCCAATAAGCCTAATGGTGTGATGATTCTCTACATGAAGCCTGTAGTTAGCATGGGATTTCATCCTCACAAGCACATTAATCATCATTTTATGGATTCTTCAATAAGCCTTCTAGCATGATGATTTTCTACAAGAAGACTGTAGCTACCATGGATTTCCATTTGGCTCATCAGTGTAATCATCATTTTATGGCTTTTCCACTAAGCCTGCTACTATGATGATTCTATATTTGAAGCTTGTAGCTATCATAGGAATCCTTCTGAGCCATGAACAACCATGGGATTCCTCCTTGGCCATCATCGCAAACATATACTGCAACAAGCATCCAAGCTAGTCTGGTTGACATCAATGCCAACAATCCTGCCAATAGTTAGGAAATGCCAACTGCCCAACACATCTTCCCATCTTGACTGTTGACATCAATGCCATTGCACTTGCAGATGCCTTCACTAGGCACTAGTCATCTAGACAATGGAAAATTTCCAAAAATCTCCCCCTTTGGCATCAATGGAAACACTCCATCCTTCTCTTCCTGTGATGGCCAAACCTCATGTTGCTTCCACACATCTCATTGCATGAGACACCAATGGCCTACTTTCTTCTGTATAGGCCATCACAACTTCTTCACAAATTCTCTACCCCTTTGACATCAATGGCAAGGGGCTACAAGTTTCCTTTCCCTCCCCATGCAATCACTTGGATGTGAAGAAGAGAGTCTAGTTGTTGATATGTGCATTGTTTTCATAGACATCTCTATCAGGGCTTTCACTGTTACTGCTCCATAAACTAGGCATAGTTTATATGCTCCCCCTGAACATATACTTCCTTTGATTTGAATGCCTCCAGTTTTGGACACCTTATGGTTGTTGGCTAAGCACCCTCTCAACTAATGCATATTTTGTATAAAAAAGATTGATACCCATTAAACTGCTCATGGTATTACTATTTTTGTAAATACAAAGTAATGATGATGCATTTATTCTTGGAATTCACTACTTTCGCTACTTCCAATACTATGCGTACTTTATTTCAGTATCTCCACTTCTCCCCTTGAGATCATATAGTTACAATAAGGATTTCTTCACATCTAATACCAATTGCACCAAAAGAAGTGATACAAATGGAACAATGTACCAAGAAAATTCTAATATTTCTTTTCTCAAAGATAAATGTCCATTTGCACACAAGGTTAATCAACATGAGCTCAACACAACCAATTGACATAGTTATACCAATTTAGGGTTAAGGGACATGAAAATCTTGCACTGATAGTGTTTCATGAACACAAGATTGTTATGCATAATCAAAATTACAACTTAAATTAGACAAGGGTATTTCACCAAAGATGTAAACCTTTCATTTTCTCAACAATATCCTTTATCGAGGCTGCCCATTATTGTTTGCTACTGATTATCAAAGCAACTCCCCTTGAGCCAATTCTCTTTGATCTCCTACAATAGATTTCTTAGCTTTGTGAGGGTACTAATCCTGTGGACCTAACTTGACTGTGGTCTTCCTGCCATTCCACACTTCCACTATAACCCATCTTCTTCCCACAACATAACAAATTGTTGTGTACTTTTCATGTTGGTTTCACTACTCCTTTTCAATGTTGGTATACTCAAAATAAACCATTTTATTCTTGTAATCAGCAAGAAAATCACATCCATATTGTCATCAATCAAATGCACCTTTCTATTTGTTCTTCTTGGATTGCTGCATTTGACTTATTAGGCCTCCCTTGAGGCCCTTCTCTTTCTCACTGAAGAGAAATAGAGGATCTACTCCCCCTGAGAAGATCATCCTCCTTCTTCCTCTAGACCTTCAAAGGTTGAGTTCTGACAGAAGCATTACCATATTGCTTCTTCTTTACCCCTATTTGGTCTTCCTTCACTGTGCATGAATAAAGGATATTTCTCTTTCACCTCCTGTTTCTTCACCCAAATCCTTTTGATGCCTTTCTACCTTACAGAGAGGTCCATCACATTGGTAAGAGGGTCATTCTCCTTATTTATTCCTCCTCTTTTCATCTTGCTCTTTTGACACCGAGCACTGATGACAAGTTTTCATTTCTCAACTCCATTGTTTCTCCTTGTGTTCAAAACCCAAGATGCTACATTCACATGCATATGTTGAGAAGCATTCCATTTCTTCTCATTTCTGCAGCTAGCTCTCTTGTGCCTGAGATTAGCATAGTTGTAGCATTCAACATGGCTTAAGACTGGGATGGAGGAGTTACCTTTCTTGACAACATTCTTATCAAAACTCCTATGATGGTCGACATGCCTTCTCCTAGCCTTTTTTTGCATTCTTGGGTTGCTTCTCCCCAACACATCTTGTTTCTTTGCATGCCATCTATAGTCTATTGGTTTATGTCCAAAATTATTGCAGGAAAAGCAATATCCATGAAAAGTCTTTTGATGAAAGAGGTTACATTTCTTTGTAGGCTTTTTCCTTGACTAGGAAAGGACCTTTGTTGGCTCTTCATGTGCCTTCTATGATAGCTGACATTGCTATCATGCACTCTTTCTTGCAACTGCCTTGCCCTATTTGACTATTGCCTTTTATTCACTCATTGTTGCTGATTTCCATGTTGTTGCTACAATTTTTCAACAACTTTTATTTATTTTTTGTTGTTGGAATCTTGAGCTCCCTTTACATGGGAAGTTGACCCTTCAACCTTCACAATCTTGGAGCTTGGTTTTTCCTTGAAGCCCACACCAGTCTTGATGAGAGGGGATATTTTCTTGCCAAGCATCTCATCCAATACTTTCTTGCTCCCTTCAAGATTTTGATATTGATGGCACAAATTTATTTTTTACTTTTCTAAGTCATGTCTCAATGAGACTACAACAGTTTTTTGTCTCTCACAGTAAGCTTCCTTCTCACCCAGCCGATTGGTTAACATCCCAGTTAGCTTGCTAGTCTCTTCTTGTTGATCATTCAATTCAATTGTTGTTTTTCTCAACTTATCATTCTTAAGATCATAGATTTTTACTTGCTCTTCTTGTTGGCATTATGATACATATGTTGTACTTGATGGCAACCCACTCATCTCAGATGATAAATTATAGTGTAGCAAAGTTCACGCACTTTCATGAAGATAAAATTTTATTTCATGTAGAGAAAAGTTCACGCACTTTTATGTGGAGAAAAGTTTATTTCATGTAAAAAGTTCACACAATTTTATGCAGACAAAAGTTTATTTCATGTGGAGAAAAGTTCACGCACTTTTATGCGGAGAAAAGTTTATTTCATGTGGAGAAAAGGTTCATGCACTTTTATGCGAAGAAAAGTTTATTTCATGTAGAAAAAAAAGTTCACGCACTTTTATGTGGATAAAAAGTTTATTTCATGTGGAGAAAATTTCACGCACTTTTATGTGGAG